>PVIU01017666.1:0-41170 GCA_004026605.1 Ondatra zibethicus
AAATGGCAATTCTACCAAAGGCAATCTATAGATTCAATGCAATCCCCATCAAAATCCCAACAAAATTCTTCATAGACCTTGAGAGAACAATAACTAAGTTTATATGGAAAAACAAAAAGCCCAGGATAGCCAAAACAATCCTATACAATAAAGGAACTGCAGGAGGCATTACCATCCCTGACTTCAAACTCTATTACAGGGAGTTTTACAGTAATGAAAACAGCTTGGTATTGGCATAAAAACAGAGACGTTGAGCAGTGGAATCGAATCTAAGACCCTGATATTAATCTACAAACCTATGAACACATCACATTTGACAAAGAGGCTAAAATTATACAATGGAAGAATGAAAGCATTTTTAACAAATGGTGCTGGCATAAGTGGATGTCAACCTGTAGGAGAATGAAATTAGACACTTATCTATCACCATGCACAAAACTCAAGTCGAAATGGATTAAGGACCTCAATAGAAATCTGACCACACTGAAGCTGATAGAAGAGAAAGTGGGAAGTAGCTTGCAATACATGGGCACAAGAGACCACTTCCTATGTAAAATCCCAGTGGCCCAGACAATAAGTGCAACAATGAACAAATGGGACCTCCTGAAACTGAGAAGCTTCTGTAAAACAAAGGACACAGTCTTTAAGACAAAAAGGCATCCTACCTAATGGGAGAAGATCTTCACTAATCTCACATCAGACAAACGTCTGATCTCCAAAATATACAAAGAACTCGAGAAAGTAGACATTAAAATTCTAAATACCCCAATTAAAAATGGGGTAATGATCTGAACAGAGAATTCTCAACAGAAGAAGTTCGAAAGTCCAAAAGATACTTAAGGTCATGTTAAACTTCCTTAGCCATCAGGTAAATGCAAATCAAAACAACTCTGAGATACCATCTTACACATGTTATAATGGCTAAAATCAAAAACACCAATGATTGCCTATGCTGGAGAGGATGTGGAGTAAGGGGAACTCTCATCCATTGCTGGTGGGAATGCAAACTTGTGCAACCTCTTTGGAAATCAGTGTGGCAGTTTCTCAGGAAATTGGGAATCAACCTACCTCAGGATCCAGCAATATCACTCTTGGGAATATACCCAAGAGAAGTCCAATCATATTACAAAAGCATTTGTGCAACTATGTTCATAGCAGCATTATTTGTAACAGCCAGAACCTGGAAACATCTTAGGTGCCCCTCAATAGAAGAATGGATCAAGAAAGTGTGGAATATATACACATTATTCAGCAGTAAAAAACAATGACATCTTGAATTTTGCATGCAAATGGATGGAAATAGAAAACGCTATCCTGAGTGAGGTAACCCAAACCCAGAAAGACGATTATGGTATGTACTCACTCATTAGTGGACCCAAGCCATAAAACAAAGGACACTAAGCTTATAGCTTACAAGCCCAGAGAAGCCAAATAGCAAGGTGAAACCAAAGCAAAACATATATAGATTCTCCTGGAAATTGGAAGCAAACAAGATCGCCAGGCAAAAGTTGGAAGCAGGGAGTCAGGGATAGAGGTGGGGGTAGGAGGGATGGTGAAATGGGAGAGGGGGAAGGAGAAGGGAGTAGGTAAGGACTGGGGAGAGCTTGGGGGAGTCGGAGGGTGGAGATGGAGGAAAGGTGGATATTGGAGAAGAGAATAAGATATCTACATTAAGGGAGCCATTTTAGGATTGGCAAGATACTTGGCTCTAGAGGGGATCCCAGGTGTCTACGGGGATGTCACTAGCTAGGTACTTGGACAGCAGAGGAGACAGTGCCTGAACTAGCCTTGTCCCATAGTCACATTGATGAATATCTTGATCATCACCATAGAAATTTCGTCCGATGGATGGAGATAGAGACAGAGACCCACATCCACATCAGAGCAATGGACTGAGCCCCCAGGGTCCAGTCGAAGAGCAGAAGGTGGGAGATGATGAGCAAGGAAGTTAGGACCTTGAGGGGCTGGTCCACCCACTGAGACAGTGTGCCTGATCTAATGGGAGCTCATCAAATCCATCTGGACTGGGACTGAACGAGCATATGATCAAACCGGACTCTCTGAATGTGGCTGCCATTGGGGGCAGACTGAGAAGCCATCAATAATGACACTAGGACCTATCTCTTCTGCATGTATTATCTTTTTGGGAACCTAGTCTATTTGGATGCACACCTTCCTAGGCCGGGATGGAGGGGGGAGGGGCTTGGACTTCCCACAGGGCAGGGTACCATGCCCTCTTTTATGGAAGCAGGGGGAGGGAGGAGGGATGGGGGGGAGCAGGAGGGGACTGGGAGAAGGGGAGGAAATATAAATTTTTTGAATGAAAAAATAAAAGAATATGGAAAAAAATCTACTGCTTCTTAAATTTAACAATTTACTTAGTATAATTTGTATTTAAATGAAAAATATGCTCCATATATATACATTCACAGTTATTCAAAATTTCAACCTTTTTCTCTTTCAATTTCAGGAAATGAAAAGGAATGCCACTCTTCAGAATTTCAAAATCTCCTAAACAGAACAAGTACCTTTGGAAAGGTGACTATCATAGAGTAGATATTATGTATTAAGCTATGAGAATTATGTAATCCCTCTATTCTAAATGTAAGCATAATGATTTCCCTCATTTTCAAATAGATATACTGGAACCCTAAGTTAAATAAATTCAAAAAGGTCATGATCATTTATATAAGAGCTATCAAGCAACAGTTGAGATGCCTATTGTATTTCTCTATCCCTTTAAGCTCTCTCATTGAAATACTGCCTAGCATCAGAATCTTTCAGCTATCTAAGTGAGAGAAGTTTGAGAAGCAAATGCATAGAATTATTCCCACACCAGGTAAACTGAGCACATGAAAAGAGTTTTCTAAGCATGGAGCTGTTCTTACATTTCCCTTTGTGCAGCAGGAGGAGAACACATCCGGTTGGAGCAAGCAGGTCATTAAGTCCAAGCAAAATAATGCACTGAAGCAGAGGCGCCTGTTGTTTATCTCACAAAATAACTGAAGGATTTTTCAAAAGGAGTGGAGCAAAGGGTACATTACCTAGTGGAAATGTCAGCGGGACAGGGCTGCACACTGGGGTCTTTTTCATGGACAATTCACAACTGCTAAAAATAAATTGAACCTGGCAATGGCTCCCCCTGTTCCTGCAGCTCCAGGGTGCTACTTTCATTTCAATAAATGATTGAACAAAGTGTTTAACTTCTTTCTGTTTTCAGACTGATATTCAGGGACATAAGAAGTGCATTACTGAAGATTTTCCTTGCTCTGCCTTGGCTTCAAGTCGAAGGCCCCTCTTAACAGGTAGGACTAAAGACTTGTTCAGCTCAGCATTAAGAACACCGGAAATTTGCCTTCTGTTGCTATTGGAAATGAAGGCTTGTCTTGTGCTGTCTAGATCTGTTTCAGCTTCTTGGGAACAGAAGTGAGAATAAGTCTTTTGGCTGTTGAGGGAAAGTTATATACATTGCAATAATAAAAAGAAATTAAAAATAAACAACACCTGTGAGATGTGGTTTTTGTGATGCTGCCAAAGAGACATGAACTAGAAAAGAAATGGGAAGGAGAAATGAATTAATATTGAAAGATATTATTTTCCTAATGAGAAGCTGAAATCAAAATAATAAATGTCAAATGCTTTGGGGTCTATAAAAGAAGAAAAGCATGAGGACAATATAAACACATTTGATTTATGTTCCTTAAAGATAATGTCCATTTACTTTATTTGTATTTCTTTCCCATGGTGCTTTGCAAATTTTAAATTTATGGTATTGAGTAGAATTAATGCTTATTAATTGATAAGTATTTTATAATATTTTACTTAGTGATACTATTAAAGCATATAAAAACTGTTATTTCTCACCCTACTATTAAAAGTTCTGGCCAAGACTTTATGGGAATACCTTCACTCCTACAATAATTCTGAAAATAGCAAGTACTATACTTTAACATATTTTGTAGGTAAGAAAAGGAAGTCTGAGACAGAAAATGACATTTTGAAGTTGTACAAGTGGTCAATGGCAAAGCTGGTACATGGAGCAGATCTCTTCATGGACTCATCAAACACATACTGAATAGGATATTCTCTTGTTCTAACTGGGACAAGACACAGGAGCGATGAAGCAGAATATGTCTGTTGATTCCTTTAGGACCTTAACTTTCATCATAGAAACTGACAGGAGAGCACTAGAATGCTGAGTTGAAAGCTTAGAGGAGTCTAGCCAGTCTTTTTCCTATATTGTAGACACAATAATTCGCAAAGAAAACACTAAATTGTCATAATTAAAACAAACTTTAACTACTAGATTTGCAGTTACTCAATTTACCATAACTATTTAGTATGGCTAACGGGTTGACTGTCATGTGTTTCTGCAGAATTACTTGTGCTAAGCAGTGAAAGGAGTTCAGATATAAAGTGTTACTATGTTTACTACAGAGAGTCTATAGACTGTACTTACCCAAAGGAACTTGGGCAACAGATATATTGAGAAATTCGGCTAATGGTGAATTTGAGGTTCTATTGATACTTTGTGTTTGATCTGGAAGGATACTTGAGTGAAGAAATACAAAAGACTCGAAAAGGAAAGGAACAAGTGTACAAACAGAAAATCAAATTTGGGGATGATTTTTAACCACAGAGCACTGCAGAGTAGATAATTTGTGAGTGATTTTCAAAGTTGGGTTTCTGTAATGTTTATGATTATAATATATTGTGATTCTGTATTTTGATCTAGAAAGCATCCTTAGATAGGAATGTGAATCCAGAAGAGTCCCAATGTAGTAAAGAAGTCTATGTTAAGGTGTAGAGCACGGAATTTATATTTATAAAAATGGCTGATTATGTGGACAAGATGAGTGGCTCAGTCAGCAAAGTATTTTCATGCAAGTTTGAGCTCCAGTACTCACGCAAAAAAAAAAAAAAAAAAAAACAAAGATGTTGGGGCTCACTAATAATTCTAGTATTGGGGGGATAGAAACAGAAGAATTCTAACACTTCACTGGCTGGCTAACCTAGACTAATGGACAATTCTCAGTTCTGGATATAAATCCTATCTCAAATAACAAGATGGACTGTGACTAAGGAATGATATTTGAGGCTAACTTAAAGCCTACACATGAGCACGTGCGTGCATGTGTACACACGTGCACTCACACACACGTGGACTCACACACACGTGCACTCACACACACGTGCACTCACACACACGTGCACTCACACACACGGCTGATTTGGGGATGAAAACGGAAAAAGCACAGGGAAAACCTCTGTTGTAATTAAGACACATGGGTTTTGCAGTCTCATTTTCTAGTTGTACCTTTTGGCCAATTGTTTGGTTTCTCTGGATTTCTTTTTCTCATATGTCAAATGCGAGTGTTTTTTAATGTAATTTATATGACTCTTTTCAACTCATTCACACAACATATTCTATAATTTTAATAACAGAAGTGGCCAACAGATTTAAATGTCCTAAAGAAGAAAAAGAAATAATTGAATTAGAACGGAAAGTCATATCGTCTTCAAAATTTTCATCTAATTATAAGCATTTGGGGACATCTCCAAAGTGCAGTAGAGACCAAATCCTTTGAGAGGTCAAGGTGAAATAGCAGTCTGAGTCAACAAGGTAATTCAGAAGGTTAAGGATAAATATGATCACAGTCTAAAGGAGCAAGCTAGAGATAAGGAAAGCCAAGGAGGTAGAGCTATACAGGAAAAGGAATCAAAGAGAGGAGCAAGTTATTTACTTGTGGGTTCTTAAGAAGGGCAGCCACTTCCCAAGACAGGATTCTGACTTAGCCAGGAGGTCTCTCAGGCATGTACTATTAGGCTTTTGACACAGCTTTCCTTTGCACAGTCAGCCGGAAGCATAAATGAGAGAAATAGTAGACTACCAAGCAGCAAATGTTCAAATAGGAAGAAGATCAGTTCTCAGCAGTACGTTTTGCAGTGCATGAGGAAATGTAGATGATATTATCAATGCATTACATCTGATATCTTGCAAAAATTATCACCATAAGGCATGAGAAACATTATTTCTGGATAGGACCTTACTTGTCCATCATGACATGGTCCATAGAGCACGAACTCATTGAAGAAACAGTAGATGACAAACCACCGTATCTAACTTTAAACACTGAAATCATCTCCTGAAAAATATATTGTAAACTAAATCCTCCAGGGTTAGAAAACAAACATACACATGATAAATAGGAATACTAAATAATGTATCCCAATTCCTCAAGAAAGAATGACGTAACAAATCTGCTCTGGGAACAAATTGTCTTATGGTCATGTTTAAGAAGTTTTCACACTACATTTCACACATTTATGTTCTGTAAATAATATTTAAGAAAGCAAACTTTATTTTTAATGACCATCAAATATCTGAAAATCAAATTATGTGCAATATATTATGATGAGCAAATAAGACTGTCCACAAGATATCTCTTTAATGGTATAAAAATGTGATTTCTAAAAATATCACACACAAATTCACCTGGATTTCTTCACCCACAACTAACCAAATTGTTGAGAACTAACCCAATGCTTTCTTGGGTATTTTCTAATTATTATGCAGCTTTTCTCTGCCTTCTGTGATAGTAATTCACAGGCTATTGCATACCGATTTCCATATGCATTTTTCCTGCTTTAGATCAATGAAGCAATAAATAAGGGAGGGGGGAGGCAAGTCTCTTTAAACAGCATCCAAGCAGTGGTGCGGGAAATAGAAAGCAACTCCCTGAAGTAGCAAATGCATGCATAGCAAATTCCACCAGCAACTGCCCTGCTATCATCCAGCTAATTATATGTAATTGTCCCCTATATTGAAACAATAAATAAAGTAAGAGGCCACTGCTTCTTGTTGGAGATTACAACTCCATATAAGCAGACAGTAAACAAATGAAGAAAATCTGAAAATAGGTAGCAAGTACTAAAATTGTTGTCAGAGCATTTTATACTACTATATTCCAGTAATAAATTTTATGCATGGAAAACACACACACACACACACACACACACACACACACACACAGGCATACCCAAATCAGAAAAGTGCTTGTGAATTTTGCCATATCCTACAACAATGTTAAGTGTTTCCACCTGATATGTATAAACAGCCAAAATCAGTTAATAGTGTGGGGCTATTAACTTGGTAAATTAATAAAGAGCAGCAAGATATGAAAATTTCTTAAAGATACCAATATTATCTTAAAACTTTGTGAAATTATCATTGATCACTATCACTCCATGATTATCACCAGAACACTCATTTCAAGCTGGTGGCAGGTCATGGATATATGGAAAAAAATAAAAATAAAAAATATAAGAAAATCACTGTGATTTAGGAAAAATACAAAAGAAACAAACTTCCCAATGATAACAGAAAAGCCACTAGTTCAATGTCATTGCAACCAGTGCTAATTATAAAACACCAACTCTTCCCCCGTAATTCACCCTACACTGCCCAAGTCGATGTCTGTATGCACAGAGGAGCTCTTCTTCCTTGCCCTAATTTTTCAATTTATGCATAGACATGTCTTTGCCTATTCATCTTATAGTCACTTTTTTTTAACTTTGCTTAAGGCAAAATTCCAAAAGCTCCTTGCTTAGAAGCCCACGAGGGTAAGGCTAAGACTATAACCTCACAGTCATTGATGGTTGTGTCCTCTAATGGCAGATAGAAAGTACAAAGATTCAACTCCACAGGGTTTCAGAAGCCTAGGCTTGCTGAAATTATCACCTTTGTGTATTTATTTTTATAACTGTTTTGTTATGGGAGGTAGCACTAAGATACACATAATTCTTCATAGGAACATGCATCTATCTACTCACTTGTGTTTTTTTTTTCATTTTCATTCATAGATGATGCATTAAGAATCTCTTGGGCCCTAGGTCTATGATAGGCTCCGGAGACAGAAATGAGTAACACATGACACCTCTCCTGAAGCAGCTATAGACAATGAACAATGAGCCTTTTTTCTCTCTCAGTAAGTATCCCAGTTGATTTACGGCAACTGAGAATTTGGAGGTAAGTAGAGGGTGGCAGTCAGAAGACAGATAAGTCAAGTTCCGCGTATTCCAAGATCAGCTGGTGGTTGCATTGATGAAAGAAGACAACAAGAGAAAATATGGCAGGGTATGATAGCATACTTGTTAGATAAAATAAGCAGAACACCATTTTTTGCTGTTATTGGAAAACCTTTAAATTTTCAGTTTCACATGGAATAACAGCAGGCATCAGGAGGGAGTGCTATTGCTAAGATTGGTGCAGTGGAAGAACCAATGCTTTCCGTTGGAAGGAAACATGCAGCATTCGGTTTTCTAAGCCTTGATGTTTTACATATACAGCCTGATTAGATGTTTCTCTTCCAAAAACCTGCTCAGAGTGGTCACCCTGCCCCAGGTGTATATCAATATGATTTCGCTCAGTGCCTTAAAGATGTTAGTTCAAAGTCTAGGCAGACTTCCCTAGAATTTTCTTCTTGTCATCAAATCAGTGCCCTTCATTTCTAGAAACACTCCCTTCTTAGCATTGCTATGATAAGGCCTTTTCCCATTCCCAAATTTTTCCATGGTAAGTAACGCACTCAAAAGAGATTTCGTGTGTGTGTATGTGTGTGTGCATGCATATGTGTGCGCATGTGGGCGTGTGCATGTGCATACACATGTGAACTGTGTGTGCATGCAAGTGTGTTTGTTTTGTTTTTTTCTTTGTTTGACTTTGGCGACAAGGTTTCTATGTGTAACAGCCCTGGCTATCCTGGAACTCATTGTGGACCAGGCTGGCCTCAAACTCACAGAGATCTATCTGTCTCTGCCTCCTGAGTGCTGGGATTACAGGCATGTGCCACCACCACCTGGCGGTTAAGGTAAAGTTTTGCGTTTTGTTTGCCTTGAGGCTAGACCATTGTTTGAGAATAGTTGAGGTCTAACAATGTAATTATGTGTTTCTTTTTATTTCAACAGAAATTTTTAAAAATATTCTATACTTGATGAAAAAAGATCTATTCAAGGCATGAGTGAGGGTAAGAAAAGAAGTATAGATGTCAAATATGAGAATGACAACACAAAGCTTGTAACTCTTTGAACAATTTAGATATAAATATGCTGGAATAAATTTCTGGAGGGTTCTTCTTCAAAACCTTCAATACCCCACGACATATACAATATATGTCCATCCAACAGTTATTCATATATTTGTTATTTGTCTTCAAGAATATTTAGTTATGTAATATAATGAAAGTGAGGACCTATCTTTTAAATGTGACTGTTTTTGAAATCAATGACCCTGTTCCACTCTCAGTTTTATTTAGCCAAACCCTTTCCATGAGACCTAACAATGGAGTAATAAATAAAGCATCTAGTATAAAAATGGATGGTGAGAGGTGCAAATAAAAATGACAGCAATAAACAAGACAAGAGAAAGAAAGCACTCCCAGATATGCACAAGATTCCAGATTAGTTGCATTCAGGGTACACAAAATACCATAGGTAGCAGGATTATCCTTAGAAAGTATTTCAATAGAAGACAGATTTGGTGTGTATTTTTGAAAGCCTGGGGAAACACAAAATGGTAGAAAGCAATGCATGGGCTCTGCCCCATGGTGTTTTCTTTTGACACACGAGTACCTTTAAAAATAGCCTGATGGCCCTAAGCCCCAGGAACTAGCTGTTCATGGCTAATTATCCAAAGACTTGAAGGAGCCAAGCTGTGCAAAGTCAATTCAGCTTTGCCTAGTGCAGCCGGAAGCTACTTTAGTTAAACCTTAGTCATGGTGTTTCTAATGAAAGGGGCAAAACACAATAAAAATTGCAAGGCCAGTTCAGTGTAAGTGTAAAAAAGTGTAATAGAGAAAAGGCAAATAGTAGCCAATTGCTAGACCACCAACGTTATTCTTTCTCTTGAAGCCCGGACTACAAAAGAGGCCAGTTCTTCATATTTTTTTAAAGATAAAATCTGTTTAATTAATAGTCACAACTTGAGCTTATTGAAACTGATGTTTTCCTTGCTCATAGTAAAAACATGTTATTTTAAATTAGGGGAGAATTACATAAAAAAACTAAATGTCCACTGACAGCAATGTGTTCAATCGTTTTATTTATTGTGATCTGGAAAGATTCTTACAATAGACTACTAAGTAAAAATATTTCAAAAAGGTAAAAAAATTTACACATTTGGCTGTTCTCTCTGTTGAAGGCCTGTTCTTTCAGCAGTTGCGTTATCCTCCATGAAGGCCCATGAGCCACCGGTGGTAAGATGATGGCTAGAGTCTTTTCTTGCTAAACTTGTGTGATTTTCTATTTGTTTACTCCATTTGTACATACTCTTTATGTGGGGTTATATTTTATTCTCCTCATCGTGATACCACTTACAATACTCCTTCCAACCCATGGAACTCACAACCAACAAGGAAACATATTTGACAGAGACAGACACTGTCATAGAACTCATCACCTAGAAGAAGCAGATGACTGGAAGCAACAAGAAATGGCATGGAGAGGACTAGCATCAACATCAGTAAAGAAGTGACCGGTTGTATGGAGATGGGACTTCACACATCCCATCATGGTAAAGACATGGTATGAGCTCATGCTAAAGACATGGAGAACTTAGAAAAGTTGGCCAAGAGTCCTCCATGGATCCATGTGACTGCAAGCATAAAGTTGTTCCTCTCCCGTGTACACAGTGGATATTTCTTAGGTGAAACTCTTATATGCCCCCACCCATCTGCTTTGTAACATCTGCCTTCTGTATTCTATTTTCCATATCACACATGTTTAATACCCTCTTTACCCTTTTCCCTTAATATCTCTTTTGTTTTCTTAGCTCATAGGTTCCCTTCTAGTTTCTTGGCTTCTACCCACACCCACTCCCACCTGGATGCACATACTTGAAACTCAGAAGCTAGAATCTGCAGATTGAAGAGCACGTGTGGCTTTTGCCTTTCGGAGCCTAGGCTGCAGCACCTAGAATTTTCTAGTTACACCTATTTTTTCTGTACCTTTCATAATCATAATCTTATTTTTTCTTTATGACTAAAGGAGATCTTGTGCCTACTTCAGGAGAATGTAAAAAGGAACTCTTTTCTAAGTTTCAGGGCCAGTTTCAGGAGAGAAGGTATACTAGATATTAGGAGGGATCCCATCCTGTTTTTGGTCTCATAAGCTGCAAGTTGCTACACTTTGGGCAATGTGTCCAGAGTCAGCATTTGTTTATTCAGATACATTGTGCACAATGGGTCAAGGTGAAAATAAAATAAAATATAATACAATTGGTTTGGGTTACAATGCACACACTCTACAATGTGAATAGATTATGGTACTTGGTCAGATTTTTGCTGTGACAAAATGCCTTGGAAAAACCACCTTAGATGGAGGAAGAATTAACCGTAGCTCATGGTTTGAGAAGCGTTAGTAAATGGTTTCTTGGCCCTGCCACTTTTGGTCTAATCAAGGCAGACTATCATGGCAGAGAGCATGTAGAGCAGAGCTGTTTATATCATGGTAGCTGGTAAGGAATCAGGGCCTCGATGTCCCCTGTGAGGACACATCCAGTGACTCTAAGCAGAATAACTAGGGACCGTGATCAGAACACAAGAGCCCTTGAGGATACTTCAGATGGAACCAGAACAGAGAGGTAGCAACCTTATTTAGAATATGAGCATCATCTACAACAGCTATCTTATTCTTGGCTGTTGGAGTCTTTGTTAAAGTGAAAATACAACAAAAAGAGTGTCATTTAATAGTGTGTTATGTATACTATCTCTGAGAAAAGTGTAGTGGCATCCATTAAACAGTTATATTTGAGTTCCATCATGGTAAATATTTTTAAGAATGAAAGCCAACCAAATATCCTGTTGACTTCCTCATGAGGTGTGGTCCTAATAACCTTCAGCATTTAAGCAGAGACAAGACATTGCTTTATTTCAGTGTTATGCCCAGAATTAGATAGTTGGATTAACTGACTTCCCATTCCTGTATCTCATTATTACTTCGGTTAAATCATGCTAGGCTTTGCATTTTTAAATGCCTCTCGAAAACCCACATAATAAAGGGCTGGTCCACATCTTATGACATCATCAGTATGTAGTGGGAACTTTCAGAGGTAGTAGGGTCTGCTTGACGGAAGCTGGGTCGTGGTGGTATGCCATCAAAGACAATGATGAAAATTTAGCTTTCCTTCTTTGTATGTCTAATTGTTATAAATATTATTATTTGTTATTATTATTGTGCATATATAATATTTGTGTGTGATGTTTGTTTAGACATTCATACTACGACACACGTAAGGAGGTCAGAAGACCAGTTAATGGTGTCAGGTCTCTCATCCCACATTTACATGGGTCCTGGAATTGAGGTCAAGCTGTCAGGCTTTGCATGAACATTTATTCGATACAAAGTCATCTCACTGAACGTCTTCTTTTACCTCTTTATTTCCCAGTTGCCAGAAGAGGCACAGAATCCTCTGCCACATGATCTTTGCTATGATGTGAAGACCTATGAGATCCCAAAAGCAACAAAGCCAGTCTATTATTGGCTCAAACTTCCAAAACTATGAGGCAAAATTTCACAATCCGATCGTTATCAATATTTCCTCACCATATAAAAAGATATTTAACACATACGATAGCACATTTGATGAGGAAGGATCAAATGCTACATTTTAGTTTTAAAGATGTAGAAACAAAATGCTTGTGAAATAAAGAATCGATTATAATAAGTTATTCATTAAATCACAAAAACTAAATTCTGACAACCCAATGTGTGTTAGGAACTGTATCATATACAGAGAAAATTATAGAAGGAAGAAGGGCATTGCTCCTGCTTTGGAAGTGCTCACACTAGCAGGATAAAAATAACCAAAAATTACTTTTTAGCATGGTATGGCCTGCTTAAAGCTCCTCATTTGAAATGGATCATAGAGCAAAGTAATTTTTCATAGACAATTTAAAATGACAGATCACTGGAAATCTAATGTAAATTAAGCCAGTATCAGTAATTAATTCACACGTGTCACTTTTTATATACTAGGA
This sequence comes from Ondatra zibethicus, assembly GCA_004026605.1. Classification (NCBI taxonomy): domain Eukaryota; kingdom Metazoa; phylum Chordata; class Mammalia; order Rodentia; family Cricetidae; genus Ondatra; species Ondatra zibethicus. The sequence continues at coordinate 13,035 of PVIU01017666.1, forward strand.
TGTAGTTCACTCATTACATATTGCCAGTTTCAAAGAATTGTCTAGGCCTGCTCACACAAGTTTTTCTGGGCTACATCCTACCCTCTGGAAGCACTCCTTTGTTTGTTTGTTTGTTTTTTGTTCCCAGGGAAAACAGAAGGAAAAGGATAAATAAAGTTACACTGGGCTTCTCAGAATACAGCATGCCTAAACCCTATGCACCTTCTATTCGCAAGGTATTCAGGTGCCTTGAAGAGAAAAGTGGTGAGGAAGGACTGCCAACAGAATTTAGAGCACCCGTGTCACTCTGTGCCTCTCGTTCAATTGCTTAACTGGAAATCAATTGCCTATTTTAAAAGCAGACCCATCAAAGGCAAGTGTCCAATTTTAAGCTAAATTCTACAGTACTCTTCGATGTCTCTCAGCCTGTTTCCCTTTTCTCATTTCAGTGTTCCGCTACATATTTAGAGAAGTTTTGCTTCCACACTTTGCTGGATGTTACCATTGTGTGGACTGAAAAGCCGTGAAAGGCCACAGAGAAGAGTCACTTTCTTCAGTCCCTTGAGGAGAGGGCCCCTTGAATCATTGATTCCACCTGTGGCACTTGATTGAGACTGAACTGATCACAACTTCATGTTATGGGTTTGTGTGTTTTATTTCTCTCATTTTTTTTTTTTTTTTTACATTTCAGAAAGCACTGTGGGCTGTTATCTGATGTTCATAGCAGCATGAGTGATTACCAAAACGCCGTGAAAGGGAAACTAAATCCTTAAAAAGACATATCCATTCAGGGCTCCTGGAAATCACACACCAATATTCTTTGCTGATTATTAGAATTCAAAGCCAAATGTTGGAACTACTCAAAGAATTTAACTTTTCACAGTCTTATTTTTCTCTTCTTAAATACTTAGAGCTCTTGAGACTAAGGGTTTTCATTCTTCTTGCATTTTCTCCATTAGTATTCTCTAGTTATATCTGGAATGTGCTGCAGCAAATAGACCAGACAAAGACACTGGGTTTAATATAAACAACTTCTCTTAACTTTGTGAGTCACATTGCCCTTAACTTAAGTATGTATAAAAATTGTAACTGAGAAAGTTGTGAAAAAGGAAAACTGACAATAGTAAGATCAACTGAAAAAAGAATGGAAGACAATGGAAAGTAGGTGAAAAAAGACCATGATGCTGATGTCGGTGTAGAGGCCACATGGCCAGGAATCATTTCAGTTCTGGCAGTACCTGCTGTCTGGGTCATGAAAACAGTACACTGTAAGTGATGCTCATGAAATGCCTACAGTTTTCCAGATACAGGAAGGGGTAAGTAAAGATACATGAACAAAGCAATCAGAAAATCTCCCTTCTCTGCTAGAAATTAGGAGATAATTATCTACATAAAATGGACATATGTGATCACAGAAAGGAAAAAATTCTACGCTGTTCACTTAGATAGAAGAGCCTAAAAACATTATCAGGAAAGAAACCACACATGAAAAAGCAATTATTATTATATGACTATATTTATGTGCTGTAACTAGAAAAGGGAGATACAAAGAGACTGAAAGGTGGTTCATGGTTATAGGGTGTTGGGTTGAGATGTAGATTAAATACTGGGCAACAGTAAGAGGGGTCTAAATGTGATTTATGGCAATGGTTTATTGTGTTCAGTAAACTTACTGAAACTCACTGAATTGGAGACTTAATATGGCCAATTTTATGGTGTATAAATTTTATGTCAGTGAGGTTGCTTAAAACAAACATCACGTGAGAAAAGATGGAGAGGATAGAGGAAGGGAAAGTGCCTCAGAAGAGCCTTACATCGCTTTCCTGTGGTGGTTGAAAGAAATTATGGCAAACTCTGTGACTTAAAAATGACAAAATTTTATAATTCTTTTAATTATGAAAAGTCACTGTATGAATCAATTCATTCACCTCTGTTGTCATGGTTTCCAGAAAAAGAAGGGTTATTTTTAATTTGTAAAATTAAATAACATGCACTATATACATATGCACACATATATAAATATACTTATATATAAATGTGTGTGTGTATGTATACAAACACGTAGATTGGGTTAGTAAGAAAGCTCAGTGAGTGAAGGTATTTGTTTGCTGACAGACCAGATGACCTGAGTTTGTTCTCTGGCACCAACATTATGGCGGTTTGAAGGAAAATGACTCCCAAACGGAGTGGTATTATTAGGGGGTGTGGCCTTTTTAAAGTAGGCGTAGCATTGTTGGAAAAAGTGTATCACTGTGGAAGTGGGCTTTTAAGGGCTCATATATGCTCAAATGATGTCCAGTGAGATAGACTCCTTCTTGTTATCACTGTGCAAAATGTACAGAACTCTCAGTTAACTCTCCAGCACCATGTCTGCTTGCAGGCCATGTTCCACCATGATAATAATAAACTGATCTTCTGAACTGTAAGGCACCCAGTTAAATGTTTAATTTCAAAAGAGTTGCCATGACCATGGGTCTCTTCACAGCAATAGAAACCCTAACTAGGACAGAGGCTGGGATGCCAGGGACTAGGGTATTTCTTTGGTAGAACTGACCATGGTTTTGTCTGAAGGAATATTGTCCTTGGGACTGTGACTTAGAAAAGGAGTTGAATGCTTGAAGTGCTGCATAACAGGCCATCCTAGTAGGAGCACAGATGACAATGATACGGAGCATGATTTGAAATGTGGGTGCCTGGATCAAAAGGTTTCAAGGGAGAAGAATGTTAGTATGTGGCCTTAAGACCAACCATCTTTTGCGATATTGGTGAAGAATGTGACTGCCTTTTGCTCTTGTCTGAAGTGTGTGTCTGAGGCTAAAGTGAAGTTTTGAATTAATTCTGTTGGCAGAGGAAATCTCAAAATCTTAGTATAGACTCTGTCTTGTGCTTATTAATGGTAAGTGTAATGAAAATTTATAATGAAAAGGAGAAAGCTGAGTAGAGCAAAGTACAAAATGTAAAGTTTGAAGAGAAAATGAACACTTAATCCTGTGTTCAAGGAGATAAACAGATTAAGAAATGAAATAAAAGGGAGTGTTGATCTCAGGGCAAGATTCCAACCAGCAAAATTTCTAATTTGTGAAAAGGAATTAAAGGGAAGATTAGAGCTGGGTGTGGTGGTGCACCTGCTTAATCCCAGCAGAGGAAGGCAGAGACTAGTAGATCTCTGAGTTTGAGACTAGCCTGGTTTACAGAACAAATGCAAGTACAACCAAGTTTGGGCAGTGAAAGAAACCATGGGAAATAGAAAGCTGGTGAAAATGTAATTGAATGAGTGGGCCATGTTCCAGCCCCAGGAAGCAGCAAAACTTCATAGCTTAAGCCACCTGGTTCTGGAATTAAGGATAGAAGAAAGGTGCTGTGCAATTTGCTTCCTCAACTAAGGAAACTTCTGTGGCCAGACATGTGTCAGTGATGTCCCTGAATGGAGGCCTAGAGGGATCATTGAAAGAAGTTAGGAAATTGATGCCTGGATTGCCTTGAAGACCCCAAGATGTTGGAGATACAAGAACTATGAAATACCTGCCAAGTAAATCTACAAATAGGGTGTAGAAATAGCCTAAGAGAGAGAAGTGTGTGTTATGATTTATGGCACTTGGGTGACCCTGTAAGGTCCCACTGCAGTTGGGAGAGGCCACGGCAGGTGGGAGACAGACAGATATTCCATGTGGAGAGAGCTTGGGTATCTATTTTATTTAGTGGATATCGGGAAAGTAAAAGGGAAGGGAGGTTATGGATGGGAGAAAGAGACAGAGAGAGAGAGAGAGAGAGAGAGAGAGGATGAAGGGGGAAGGTGGAAGGAGGAAGGCAGAGGCTACCTCTTCAGAAGAATGGACAGAGAGAGAAAGAGGAAGAGAAGAAGTGCAAGATCAGGTTGTCTTGGTGGAAAGCGGGAGATTGGGTAGAGCTTGTTTCTTAAAGGGACAGGGTACCCAGGTGACCGGGAAGGCCGGCATAATTATAACAGTGTGTAACAGTCAACAAAGCTGAAAGGAGTTAATGGTTTGAAAAGCGTTTTGACATCGGACATGGAGACACAGTTTGGAGTTCGCCCAGCCGGTTTTCAGTCTTTCTTTGGTCTAGTATTTCCTCACTATACTCCCTTCCCTACAGATTAAAATCGTAATGTATATACTGTGCCATTATATGTTGGAAGTGTGTGATCTGCTTTTTTATTTTGATTTTACAGTATATTACAGTTAAGAGATTGCATGAATCTCAAAAGAAACTTTGAACTTCAGACGTTTTAATAAGTTTGAGATGGCTATATGAGACTATGGGGACCTTTGAGGTTGGAATGAATGCATTTTTGCATTATGATATGGCTACAAGCCTTTGCTGTCTAGGGAGTTCAACGTGAAGGGTTGAAAGAAAATGTACCCCAAAGGGAGTGGCATTATTAGGAAGTATCGCCTTGTTGAAGGAAGTATGTCACTGCAGAGGCAGGCTTTGAGGGCTCATATAAGTTTAAGCCATACCCAGTAAGACAAACCACTTACTGTTGCCTGAGCAAGATGTATATAACTCATTAATTAAATATTTTTCTTTATAAGAGTTGTCATAGTCATGGAGTCTTTTCACAGCAATAGAAATCCTAAATAAGACTCACTTGTAGAGGAAGAAAAAGGACTCCTACACATTATTCTATGACCTCCACATGTATGTTGTCATGCACATACACTTATATACAACACACATACACACTATCACATGTATACACAAGAAAATGAATAATTATAAAAATAAAAGAAGGCAGACGTAATCTCTTGGAATAGAATGTTAGCTGTTACTCTCACATTTTTGACTCTAATCTAGACTAGCTATGGTCATGTTTCCAAGATGTAAATGGTACCCAGTATCTGTCATTCACATATTTAATATTCATAGTGCTTTGTGTTTACTATTGGAAAGACTTCTCTTTATTAATTGCATTATTATAAACCTATTGTTGGTCTCTAAAAATGCATGTAAGGTGCATGGCATCTGAAAATGTTACTAAAGTTTGACTTCTGGCCTGCATGTGCATATACATGCATTTCACATATGCACACACCCATTTCACATTCAAACTAAATAAAATGCACATGATTTTTCCATTTAACTAAATATTCATCAGGTAGTGTAAGATAAGCATTAGTCATTTCCATGTTATGTAATCTTATGCCAAAATGTTGTCATGAACAACTGAAGGCAGATAAAAACATAAAGAAATCTTATAGTCATGGTAAGTTGTTTTTTTATAGAAATAATTTTACCCTAATATTTAATAGTTAAATAATCAGGCATTGTGACTCTATTTAACTCAAATTGCACATGCCGTATTTTCTCAGAATTTATTATTTCATTTAATTTTTCTAATTTACTGGCTCACGTGTAGATTTTTAGATAATAGTAGTAAATATTTGGAGGAGAAACACAGAAAAGTATCAAACATTCCCACCACATCTTAACAGGTAAAATTCTCTGTCATTTTCAATCATAGGAATTTACAAGTTCTCATTAACTTGCTCATTCTATATACATATAATGCATTGCATGTATTATAACAAGACATAATTTCAGCTCCAATTTTTGCTCTTTGCAAAAAATTTAATAAATATACTTAACTATATTTCAAAGTAGGTGGTTCTCTATGACCACTGAATGGCCAAGAACAAATACAGTCAAAAGAAAGATGGATAGCTAGCAGATGAGGGGTGCTGGAAAATATGAGGTTCTTTATTTTATTCCTATAGCATAGCTAAGTTCCACAGTTATGTCAGCATCATGCTGTGGAGCCTATTTTAACTCCCTGGCCTCTCTATTATGGGGAGATGTGTTAAAATAGGCTGGGGAGAAATACAGCTCAGCATATCCCCTAGGAAGAGCTGGCTCAAGCTCAGGTCTGACTGAATTGAAGTGTTATGATCTTCATTCCACATTAAGTGATGATAAATTCTACACAAAAATCAAATGAGATAAAGTGCCCAAGTTGTTACACAAATATAGTAAAGGCAGATAATACTGAATACCTATACTGTACAAGGTAACTATGGGCTAGACAAACTTGGGAATATACCTCAATATTCTTAGATTTTATACCCTAAGTATGGGCTAATGTAAAAAGAAAAACTGGCATCTGGTATTATCATAACCAAGTGAACTTCAGTGTTCATAAGAATATGACCATTACACCTATAATGATTACTCTGATTGGTAACTAGAAATTTCCAGAGAACTTCCTAAAAGAATGGAATTGATTTAGACAAAGAAGGAATGATTAGTCAAGCAAGGAATTATTTGTTTATGAAGAAAAGAACAAATAAATCTCTGCCTTGAATGTGGAATAAGGTTCTGGGGAAATTGAATAGCATCTGGAAGAAAGAGAATGGTCATTTTCAGACAATGGACTGTACTACAAATCAAAGTCAAGTCACTAAAATATTGAGAGAGATTCAGGGAGTCCTGGCATTTACTGATTAGACAGTGAGCATATAACAATTGGAAAGAGAGAGTGGTACCTCAAGCTGAAATGTGCTCTCAAGGAAAGCGAGATGCTGGCTGCTAGTGAAGAGAATAGAAGGCTTTCAGGGAGACAGTAACAAGACATTTGAAGTCTAAACAAGGTCAACCTCCATATTTTGTTGTTTCAAAAGAGAGTTCCACTTACAATGGTTTTGACCTTATGAGAACATTGTCAGTGGCCTCGGAGTAAAAGGAGCAATGCTCCCTTCTGATAAAAAGCCAAGAATCATCCTGCCAAGGCTACATCTTAGAGAAATAGTTATTCAGTCCTGTTGGCCTCAGGGAAATATCTTGAGATGTACCAATGACAGTGAGCTTCAAAGTTCCAATATCATCAAGGTAGGAAGATCTCATTCCCTTTAAATCAACATACTTAGCAAGAATATCACTGCTTGTCAATCATTTTATTGTGAACCAAGAAACAAACAAATGTGAAGGTGTTGAAGGAAATAAATTCTAATATACACTAGAGGGCAGTAATTTTCCTTTCATCTCCAAACATACACTCATATTTTATCTTGTTACTCCTTCATGTCCCTTCTATGTGTGTATGTGCATGTACATGTATATACGCATGCGTGTGCACACACATTTGTATTCATTAGTTTTCCTGCCATCCAGAACCGAATAACCACACAGAAACTATATTAATTACAATACTGCTTGGCTGATGACTCAAGTGTATTTCTAGCTAGGACTTATATCTAAAGTAACCCATTTCTATTAGTCCATGTATGACCACAAGACTGTGGGTTACTGGATAAGGTTCTGGTGTCTTTCTCCTTCAGCAGCTACATGGCGTGTTCTTGAGTCTACCTACTCTGTATATCTCTTCCAGTCTGGCTATATTCTGCCTTGTCATAGGCCAAAGCAGCTTTATTCATTAACCAATAAAAGCAACACATATAGAGAAGGACACCCCACATCACACACTGACTTACAATCTGTCCTTCTCTTATGATTCTTGGGCCTGGTTTGTTTTCAAGTCTTTGTAAGTAATGTATGTTAGCTCTAATCCAAGCATCTTCTTTAGTTCATTCAAATGTTTACCAAATACATACATTTTCAAGTATGGTTTAAAAACAGAGTTATAATCTGAGACATTATTAGACAATTTCATTGCTGTGAAAATATCACAAGTTCAAAGCTACAGTAGAATGGAGCATACCTGGCCAAAGAACAAAATAGCAATCATTACTGATTCTCTATCTTTGGCTTCATTGATCATTTTCTATGTAATATTGAGATCAGTCAAGGTGTTGTCTTCTACTGAAACAATAATAGGGGAATTTTGTACACTTAGCAGTCACTCTGAGCAACACATTCCAAGATTAAATAAAGCACAGGAGAAAATGGTGTGACCAAGAAGCCCAGAAGCATGAGATGAGTAAGATTACTGCTGACAAAACATCACCGTGTTCAGTAATGGCTTTTGTATAACTAGAGTACACTCCAAAATAACAGTAAAACTCATATTATCGTAAATACAAAAGCCAGTAACACAGTGGGTTATTAATGTTATTATGCACTACACATAATTAAATGTCATACTTTATGTGGCTGGCAGCACAATAGGTTTATTTACATCAATGTCACCACAAACACATGTTAATAGATTTCATTACAAAGTGGTAGCATGGTACCAGGCCATTGGAATGCCTATTGCAACCTTGCAGGGCCACTTTCATATATGTAGTCTGTCGTTAATCAAAAGTTGTATGCCTATGTCTTTATCTCTTAGTTTAATTTCTGCCTTTCACTGGTTTTCACTTCAGGAAAGATGAGCTCATGTCTCCCTTACCTATACCTGCATGTCAAGTGTCTGGCAAAATGAGTACCCACAAAACCACTTAATAGCTATTTGCTGAGTGATCAAATAAATGAGGAGTTAAATATTTTTTGCAGTTGTCTTATGAGTCACTCCCTGGATATTAAGCAGATATTAGTACTCCTGAACTGAAGACAAAATAGGCTCAAAGAGAATTTAGAGATCTGATTTTGTCTTAGCTCCTTAATCTGGTTTTCTTCTCCTCTTGGGAAAAAGGACCCAGAATCTCATTATACATGGAAATGAGTATCAGAAGTTTTTCTGCTGTTTTTGTAACCCAGTGAGAACTGCTACCTAAGGAAGGTCTCCACTTTTCAGTATCACACACACACCTCACAGAGCTTTGGATACATAAATGACTGGCATTATTGATTGCATATTTATTTGAATGAATAGATGTTTATATGACTGCATGTAGAAGAGTTATGAGTGACAGAACAATGCACAGAATCAGGGGGCCTTTTTCTGGATGATGAATCAAACAACCAAAATGCAAATGTGTAGATGATTCTTGCTTTGAATATGGAAGAATGTAATTAATATTTATTAGATAGGGAGTGTAGTCTCCAGTAACAAGCCAATGTTGTGTCTATTGTTAAAAGTATAGGTAGGAATGGTTTAATGTTAAAGTTAGCACCCATTAATTTCACAGCTCTGAATTCTGCTCATGCTGCATATATGTAACTGTAATATTTTGGCAAAAAGTTCTACCCGGGGAGGCAGGTTTACAGAAATGTTATTCTGTTTCTGGGGAAAAATGACTTTCAGTACCTCATCACAGCCCAGGAACATTGAACACTGTTTGTTATATTGGCATGCAGGAAATCTCTGTTCTAAAATCTCATTTGTGGATGTTATCATTTTTTTTCTATTTTAAAGTAATTGTGGTAGATGAATGAGCCTCAAATATGTTTCAATATGCTCATTAAGGTCTCCCAGGAAGCCAAATGCACTAGGCTTCATTTTCTTTTTCTGTCTGTCTTTTTATTTGTTTGTGTTGTTTTTGAGAGAGTGTCTCTACATATAGCCCTGGTTGTCCTGGAATTCACTATGTAGAACAGGCTGGCCTTGAACTCACAGAGTGCTTTGACTCCAAAGTGCTTGAATTAAAGGTAAGGGCTATCATATTTGGCATCGTGCTCCATTTTCAATTTAGGATAAAAATATCTGGTGAAATCTCAGATTCTTTGGAGAGCAGTATAAATTGTATCTTTATTTTGATTATATTATATACATAATATACTTTCATGCACTACATGGAATATAGTAAACATTTAATAAATGTGTTTTTCTATTTAAACTCTTGAAAAATATAATTCACTCACAAACTAATAATTATGCATGAATCACTAATTTTATTTTCGGTGTTATGTGGTATTTTCATGCATTCTTTGGATTAGCTCTTTCATCCTCACCTCATGAGGCAGAAATGGAGATTATGTGCATTCTGTAGTCTGGAGAATTAAGACATTCCTGCAGGGTTACCACTAGTAATTTAAGTCCATCTTGTTTCACATTCCATGCTAGCATTTACCTTCATGCCTATGTTCACTGCCTAAAAAGAATCAGTATGCTTAAAGCATTAATCAGGGATACTCTGTCATGACATACATATTTGAGCATATGTATATTTCAGATAGTGGTGGACTTTGTATGAATAGCTGTTTTATTCCTGTGTTTCTTTTTATATCCTGATTCTTCATAGTCTCACGTTATTACCCAAGCTTGATAAATGCTTAGGTATTAAATATTTGCTGAGTGAATAATACAGAAGGATGCAAAGCATAGGGTGCATCATAGCCGTGTTCCAGCAGAAGTGGGGTGGCCACCTCTCAGGCATGGTCTTGGAAGTAATTACAAAATCATCAGAGAATCTGTCCTGAGGAAGATATCAATGATTCATACAAATGCCACAATTTTTAATTTTTTACAACCACATCAGAGTTATGATTCTTTCTTCATCCAGAAGTTTTATTTGTTGTCATAAAAATTATGTATGTATGTGGAAGAAAAAAGAGAAACATTCTACTTCAATATCACTGCTCTAAAACTCGAGGGAATTCCGAATTCTTCCAATTGCTGTATTCCAATAATGTACACCTCCTATGTGATCTTGAGACATGCCATTGCCACTCTACAGTCACTGTTTATAAGTGGGTTAAAAACAAGAGTGTTGGGATAATCTCAGGTTGCCTGGCAGAAAAATGCCCATGACCTAGAAATTCAGAGTGCAGGAAATCATTCCATTATCATGTTGCCCTAAGGATCAATACACTGTGAAAATTGCTATGCCCAGATGATCTGAAATAAGAGTTAAAGAATGAGGATATATAGCTTCGTTCTTTATATGCATGCATTCACACAAAAGATCTCATACGATTGCAAACCTTCTTGTAAAGGTTCTCTGGGGAAACAGAACCAACAAGGAATGAAGAGAGGGATAGGAAAAGGGAACAGGAGAAAGGGAAAGCAGAGAGCTGGGAGAAGAAATCAGGAAAAGGAGAGGATCAAGAACAGAGAAGACAAAAAGGAGGGAGGAGAAAAGGTGCTATAAAATGGCAAGATTAACCTTGGCAGATGATTCCAAACCAAGGTGGGTGAGGGACAAACACACCATATAGACAGAGCTTACCTGTGGATTTTACTAGGGGAGAAGGAATCAAAGGGAGAGAGAGTAGGAGCACAGAGCAACCTCATGGGAAGATAGAGAGAGAGAAACAGAGAGAAACAAAAAGACAGAGAGAGAAAGAGAGGCCAAGAGAGGCAAAAAGCCAAAGAGAGAGCAGAGAGAGAGAAACACGGGTAGGAGACAGGAAGAGGAGAAAGGAGTATATGGAGTTCTACCTTTTTATTTTTTATTTTTATTTCTATTTTATTTTATTTTTGGTTTTGGTTCTTTGAGACAGGGTTTCTCTGTAGCTTTGGAGTCTGTCCTGGAACTAGCTCTTGTAGACTAGACTGGCCTCAAACTGAGAGATCAGCCTGCCTCTGCCTCCCGAGTGCTGGGGTTAAAGGTCTGCGCCACCACAGCCGGGCAACCCCTTACTCTTATCCTGTTCCCAATACCCACTAATTAACTCTATACCCCAGCTCTCTCTGCATGGCATATCTGTCTGTGTCCCACCTGACACAGTCTCCCACCCACCAGGGGACCTGCCAGAGTTGCTCTGCTAAATATCTTTCACTCCTCTCCTCCTAGTGCTTCCTCCTGAACCCCCTCTCTGTCCCTATTCCCCAATCTGTTCATCTGTCCTCCTCCATTTCTGTTTAGGAAAGGGCAGTTCTTCCATGAGTATCAACAAAACACGGCATATCAATAACACTAAGCAGTTCCCCATGTATTAAAGCTGAACAAGGTGACGCAGTATGAGGAGTAGGGTCCTAAAAGCAGTAAAAGAGTCAGAGATAGCACCTATTAGAACTGTTAGGAGTCCCACAAGAGGATCAAGTTATATATCTATAACATATATGCAGAGTGCCTAGGTCAGTCCCATGCAGACTTCCTGTTTGTTGGTTCAGTCTCTTTGAGCCCCTGTGAGCTCAGGTGAGTTGATCCTAGGTTTTCTTGTGATGCCCTTGACCCCTCTGGCTCCTAAAATCCTTTTACCCCCGTCTTCTGCAGGATTCCCAGAACTCTGCCTAATGTATGGCTATGGGTCTATATCTATTTCCATCCGTTGCTGGATGAAACCTCCATGAGGCCAGCTGGGCAAGGCACTGGCCTGTTGAAAGGAGATAGTCAGCTCAGGCTCATATCCTTGCTGGGAGTCTTAGCGGGACTCATCCCTGAAGATTCCTGGGAGATCCCTCAAGTTCCCATCCCCACCTTCCCTCAGTCCACTCCCAAAATCTCTTTTATTTCCCCTTTCTAGGGAGATCTAGGTGTCCCTCCATGAACCTTCATTGTTATCTAGTTTCTCTGGGTCTGTGGGATACAGCATACCTATCCTTTATCTTACAGCTAATATCCACTTATGAGTGGCTATGTACCATGCCTGCCTTTCTCAGTTTGGGTTACCTCACTCACCATGATTTTTTTTTCTAGTTTCATCCATTTGCCTTCAAATTTCCTGGTGTCCTTGTTTTTGATAGCTGAGCAATACTCCATTGTACAAATGTACCACATGTTTTTAAATCCATTCCTCAGTTGAGGGACATCTAGGTTGTTTCCAGGTTCTGGCTATTACAAATAAAACTGATATCAGCATAGTTGAGCAAGTGTCCTTGTGGTATGATTGAGCATCTGTAGGGCTGAAGAGATGGCTCAGTCATTAAGTCTAGGCTCACAATCAAAATATAAGGGTAAAACATTTTAACCAATTAATTTCAAACTCAGGAGAATCTGATCTTGCTCCTCAAGTCACTTGAACAAAGTGAGATTTTGTTCCCTCTTGTCCTGACCAGTCACCATTGCTGACAAACTGGAAATATATACTGAAGAGAGATGCGCTAGCCAAATGGCCATCCTGCCATAGACTGACAATGACCGCCCTGTCATAGACTGACAATGATCATCCTTCATGTTAAAGCATAGATCTAGGCTTTTTGATTTACTGAAAAAAAAAATGCTTTGTCCACCCCCCAGTTGGTCCACAAAAATTTTGTTTGGGAATGACAAAAGCAGAAAAATCTTAGTCCGCATTCATCCTGATTGCCATGACAGCTCCATTGCAGACCCAACTTCATTACTATGAAAGCCTCATTGGCAAGACATCCCTACACTATGCTCAACCTTCATGACATGCAATAATAACCCCAGTCCATGCCCAGCCCCATTTCCATGATATCTTTTAATGACTACTTCCACATTACACAGAAACTTTTATCCTGTCATTTACTCCGTAGGAGAAATTAAGTGTCACTAAAATTCTGTTTTCTATAACACATGAAATGCTCCTTAATTGGTCTTTAGTGGAAAGCTATCAAATTTCCTTAACATATTAAAGTAGAAAATTTTAAAACACATACATATAACTCTTTGTTAATATTTTGTATTTATTTGTCAGGTATCACAATCTAACTAAACCAAAACTAACCCAAAGGAATTATCATTTATGATAATCATTCCTTGGGGCATTATTTGATACCTAATGTTCCCAAGAAATTCTTTTCAGCCTAGAGTCTTGCTGTGGGTATGGGAGAGCAATGTATGGAATTAGAATGTAGCTCCCTTGGCTGAAATGGATCAGTGACTGAGAGCTATAGCCACTCAGGCATGAGCTTCAGATCCACAGTGCATATGTACAAGCCAAGAATGATTATGCGCATCCATAACCCTGGTCTAAGGATGAAGGCTGCTTGATCCTAAGGATTCACTAGTCAGTCAGCCTAGTCAAAAGGTGAGCTGCAGTTTTAGCGAGAAACAATATCTTAAGGGAATAAGGTGCAGGGCAATAGAGAAAGACAATCAGCATCCTCCTCTGGCCCCAGCAAGCATGTTCTCATGTGCATACACCCCTTCCTCACCCATATACAACACACACACACTCACACACACGCACAATTTCAAATTGCTTTTTGTTGATTTTACCATATGCTTTCGAACTTACTCATACATTTTTTTTTGGGCGTTCAAATTATTTGTAGATTCAAAGGTGATTCAAATGAAATAATGCACTTAAATTAAAATCTCATGTGCTTGCAGGTAGAAATAGAACTTCAATATGGTAAGGATGGGATCTTATTTTCTGTTTTCAGAAGTTATAAATGCTAATGCACTAAATAAGATAGACTCATGGAACGCTAGTGATCATTTTCCAATCCAGGCTACCTGGTAATATGGAATTCCTTTCCTATCTTTCATGACAATTCAACTAAAGATATCCTGAATTAATCTGATGATTTTGGTATTGTTGCTATTATAAGTAATACATTTTTGATTATGTTAATATACTTTCAATGACTCTGCTCACTGTTGGAAATCTCAGCAGGCATTCAACATAAATGTCGGTGATCTTTTGTTACTAGGTTTCACATATAAATTTAGCTTAGAATTGAGATCAATGAATAAAAGTATTATAGTTGTAGGTGGGAAATAAGAGTAACCATTAGAAGGTTCTGGAACTACCTTCATTCATGAAGCAGGATGAAAGCATTGAAAATTTAGGAAATTGCAATCTGTTATCATTGGCTAAGCATTCTTTAATCTATAAGGATGAGGACTGCAAAGAGGCAAAGTGTAGCTCTCTTGACATCAGCATCTCTGGAGTCCCAGTGTCAGGAGCATTAATTCCAAATAATCCCACTACAGTCTTAAGTAAGTGGCCCGGAACCTGACAGCTAATGTTACAACTCTGAGCTTAGGGTGCCAGGATTCTCAACTCTTAATGCTAAAGTACCTTGTTAGCAAGAGCTAGTACTTCTCCATAATTGGGCTCTGTCCTAACTGCAGTCCTCATTCTTCAGAGCATCTTGCTTACCCATCATCAGAGAAGCGTTCTCCTACAAGTAGATGAGAACAAATTGGGAACAAATACCAAGACTCACAACCAGAGTTGAGACTTAATGTGAGGATTTTACCTTGGGGCCTTAATTTTTTTTTCTCTTTTGATGTAAGGGATACCCATTAAAACCAAGGAAAATCTAGATGAAAGTAGATATTTTCCTCCTTCAAATGAGCATACTTTTAGGGTCAAGCCTCTTGAATAGAATAATTTCTTTCACTTTATAATTGGTTTCTATTTTCTACACGCTGGTAAAAACTGTTAAGAACTTTGAGGTTTGGGGGTGTTGATTTAAGAAATAAACAATAATGACTGCATCTTAAAAGCAACGTTGATTGCTACAATGAAAGTTAAAAAAATGAACCAACTTTTAAAAAGAAGTTTTAGGTGTTTTTCTAGTCACAATGCCAAGAGTCCTGCCTGGAAAAGTCTTTATTAAAATCTCTTCAGCTATTTAGATCATTGAGAAAGGCCCCAGGGTAGGTGAACAGTAAACATACATCTAGCTAACAAACTCATCATCTTATTAGATTCATGTACTAAAAGTAAGTCAATACCCTATTTTCAGAGAACGTTTTTCTTTATTTAATATAAATTATAAGTGACCTTTCTAGAAATCACAGTGACATAATTTCTGATTTTTTTCTTAAGAAGCAGTGTTGATGGTTAAGCCTTCAACTGTGGTAGGTAAGGCACTATATTACTGTACAGTTTTCATCCAGGCAGGAACTTACTCTTGGGAAAAAAACCCCACATGATCCCCAGATGCTGAGGTCATAGACTATAGAGGGTAGCAAGGCAGTGCTCACAAACCATGGCATTGCAGAAAGGTTAGGTCTGATCCAGAGAGTGGAATAAAATATTGAGATCATTATTCTAAGGGAAATACTGAAATTAAGAATGCCTTCCTTTACTCTGTGCCTATTCTAAATGTCAAGATTTCTGCAAACAACTCAATTAAAACACTTAAATTTTCTAATTTCTTAATTTATAAATTATTGTTTCTTTCTGTATTTTCTGCATCTTCTGTCTTTCTACATCATGATCCAAAACAGTTTTTCTTCAATGCTTATATAGAGCAATCTGAAAAGGTGTCTGTGGAAGAAAGAAAAATGAAGAAACATTTAAATGGAAAATCAGTCCATTTCTGGCTTTCCAAAAACAGAAAGTTAAATGAAAATTTCCACGTTCTTTTTTTTCTTAATTCCATTTTCTAATAATTTTCATATTATGAAATTACTCCTGGAAGATGTTAACTAAACCAATATATTATGGATGGCCATAAAAATTATTTTTTTCTGGCATTGCTACAGTTACTCAGTAGTTATTGTTCTGATTTACTGAATATTATGATAAGCCAACATACAATACGTGCCAAACATTCTCTGTGTCAGATGCTACACTGTGTACTTTACATACTTCTCATCTATGTTTCATTGTATGTGAGTAAACAGAGGAAGAGAGATGACTGAGCAAACAATCAAGGTCACATGATAGACAAGGTATCTGCTCTCACATCTTGATTGTAAAAGACAAGCATTTTAAGCCATTTTTAGTTTTTGGGGACAGGATTGCATTATATATCCTGGGCTGGGTTAGAACTCTTGCAGATCCTGTTGAATCAGCTTTCATAGAGCTAGTGATACAGGTAGGAACAGACACACCCAAGTACAGAACAAGAAAGTTTAAGGAAAAGATGGTGACCCGTTTCCTCTAGTGAGGCCTCTCTAAAACTTCCAGAATGTCACAAAACAGCACTGGTAGCTAGAGACCAAGTATTTAGTACATGAACCTATGAAAGAATATTTCATATTCAAGAATCATAGCTTCTTAGATATTTCTGCTTATCTTTATGTGATTTATATTACCTGGATTACTTATTAATGCACGAAGGCCAACAAGGACACTGGTCAGCCATTAAATATGAAATCCAGACAAACAAATAGAAAGGGACCAGTGTAAACTGGTTTTCTGAGATCTCATTGTCTAGAAATGTTGTGAGAGGCCGTTCATTGGTTCCCGGCTGCTAAGCCCTGAAATAATCACCCAGAAACTATATTATTTAAATCACTGATGGACCCATTAGCTCTAACTTCTTTTTGGCTAACTCCTACATATTAATTTAACCCATATCCATTATTTTACATTTTACCATGAGGCTCATGGCCTACCGGCAAGGTTCTATCATGTCTCTGCCGGCGGCTCCATGGCTTCTCCCTGACTCTGCCTCCTTTCTCCCAGCATTCAGTTTAGTTTTCCCTGCCTACCTCTATTGCCTGCACAGGCCCAAGACAGTTTCTTTATTAACCAATTATATTCACAGCATACAGAGGGGAATCCCACATCATAGGAACTTAGTCAACATGTCCAAGTATGTTTCAAGAAAGTCTGGAAAACAGGTTTCTTAAGCTGAGTATATTGTCTTTTCAAAGATGGAAATGTAGTAATGCAAAGTACAGATAATATAGATCTCCTGGACAATGATCTAATAAAAGGAGAAGGTAGACTAGTCCATAACAGTGAGATCATTTTAGGCAAACAACTGATTACTAATAATGTACCTGTTAAATTTTGCTGTGTGCCAGTCTCTCATATATAGTTCATATTTATTTCATCTTTTGAATTTAATTTCTTTAATCTTTCTCACTATTATCAACAAAATCCTGTTAGGATTGGTAAGGTAAATAAATGTTCCAAACAGCTCCCTTTAGATGACTCAAGATTGAAGCTAGAATCGATGCATTCAAAACACACTGAATGTACATTTTCTGGGGACAGACAATAACTTTGCTTTTAGAACACTTTCCCCCATTTTGTACATCTTTTCTTGTCTGTCTTTCTTTTTAGATGACAAATTATTTGGAAACCAAGACATGTCAACTCATACCTGGAAACTCATAGGCATTTTTGTAAAATTCCAAGATAATTAATCCCACCATGGATTGTTACTGATAGTTATCTGAGATGATGGACATATTTCGCCAGAAGGCATGGTTCTAAGACACCAATAGAAGCAGCAATAAACATGCAGTTCCCTTGATACACTCCTTTCGTAGGAAGGCTCAAAATACCCAGCTGATTTGGTGGCTCTTGACATCAGTGTTCAAAATTTTAACATTGTAAGTGAAAATGTGACTTGTGATTGGTTAGCCATTTTGGCTTCCAGTGGTTTCCTTTAATTATTTACAAGTACTAAGACTTTAAAGAGTTTGAAAATATTTACTCATATGAAGAGAACAGAAGGAATTTTAAAAGAAAGCAGAATGAGAAAGTGAAAATTATACTGAAAAAGATCAATGAAAACAATTTTTAAGGAACCTATGAATTATCTCAGTCTACATCTAAAGTGCTCATTTATAGTTTGGGGAAAATTTAAACTTTAGCAATGTTTAATTTTAAAAACATGATCAGTGACAAAAACTATTATAATAAGCCTCTGTATTTCTGTCTGTTTTGTCCATTCTGAAAATGGCCCAATACACATAAATTCAATGTGCTAGTATTTCCTGCAGAATTCATAATTTTGTTTATAGTATAGTCTTGAAAGTTTTATTTTGTCTTCCAAAAGAACCCAATCTCCCTCTTGACCTATGCAAATTATTCTTAAGAGCTGGAGACCTCAGTAATAGATTTGAAAAAAAAAAAAGATTTTGCTTTTTGGCACTGGGAGAAAGTGGCTTTATTGATGCACATTTCAACTACCCCAAGAAAAGGCACTGAAATCAAAACACACATTAAGATCCTTCAGCAAATAGCAAAGTGCTTGGTATGCAAATACTAACACTTCTCAGATCCAGAAGTGGGAAGTAATGTCTCCTATCTTTAAGTCATTCGTAGGGAGGAAAACAGTTGGAAGAAAAAAGGAGCCAACATACGGCAGGTGTGACCAGCAGAGAAGTGAGTGTTGCCAACTCAACCATCCAAAATAGACTGTCCTTGCCTCTTGTCATCTCCTAGAATAGTCTCATATGTAAATCACCCACAACTATGTCATCTCACAAGATAGTTGAAGCTCTATTTAATTATATTTAGGCATAATCATAGCAAGCAGTACTTGGAATGATATGTCAGCACAGAATACATTTTATTCTCAACCAAATGTTTTGTCAAAAAACGAAGTGATCAAACTACAAAAAAGAAAATAAGTTACTATGAAACAAGAACATTTTTTTCTTACAAGTAAAATAAACTGTTGGAAGTGTATAATTGAGAAGAAATTTTAAAAGATATACTGTCAAATAAGTTATCTTTTGGAACATTCTTCAATAATCAAAATGAAGTGTAGGAAGCACATCATGGAAATGTATTAAATATACTCCTAAATTGACATCAAATTATTATATTTTATCCTTTCACCCATTCATTCAAGATGAATGGTTAGACAGAGAAGTGAAAAGACAGAGATATGAATAGAGCATTTATAATGATTCCAGTAGAACAGTAGGGAATGAAAATCCAAGCTGATTTATCAATTTTCTTTTTCGGTGTCTGGCCTTTTATTTTATTTTTTCTGAGATTTGAATAGGTTTTAATTTTTTATTCTTCACTCATATGTTACATCCCAACCATAATTTCCCCTCGTTCCCCTCCTACCAGCCTCCCCCCACCGCCACACACACACATCCTCTCTCCTCCAGATCCATCCTTTTTCCACCTTCTCTCAGAAAAGAGACACCAACCAAACACAATTTAATATGCTACTATAAGACCAGAGACATACTATCAACCCAGTATATATGAGACAACCCAGTAGAGGGAAAAAAGTCAATGACTGCCCCCTACTTTTAGGAATCAAGAACACCAAGTCACTCAGTCATAGCATATATGCAGAGATCAGGGAACCTACAGGGGTCTTAACTTGGTCCTATGCATATACCTGACAATTTTTAACAAGTTCATCATAATTTATGCCTGTCAAGGCCAACGTTAGTCAAAAATTATTATTTTTACAGATCAGAAGAAACACTTCATACCATGATGGCATGGCGAAAGAGGCTACAGGAGGTACAAAGAGCAGAGAAAATGTGAGCAAGAACCACAATCAAGGTCTTCAAAAGCAAGAATATGGGAAGCAGAAGCAAGGTTAGGATTAACTAAGTTGAACAATTTTAGCAGATTCTTGGCACAAGGACCATTCATAATTACAAAATAGCTAATGTGGCAAATGGTGGTCCTGAGTATGATAACCTAACAGTGGAAGCGATATAAAATTCTGTGTATGGATTCATTCATTTGCATATATGAGACGCTATAAGCAAACATGCCTATCCACCTGTAGTAGCACACTAGTGCAATAGCCCATTGTAAGTCAAAAAATGATGTGAGCTGCAAATGCATTTAGTTACAACTATGCTACTGTACATCATAAATTGATGATGACTATACTGTAGCATCCCTGTGGTTTTTATGCAACAGGTAAAGGAAGATGATGAGTAGCTAACATCAGGTCAGCCACAAGGCACAAAGAGAACACAGACCTGGCTGGGTTTCTCCTTTTCTCTTTTTAGTTCACTCAGTTCCTAGGTTTATGAAGTAGCACAGTCAAACCCATAGTAAGTCTTCCTTTCTTAGTGAACCTAATCCTTTCTGATAGTGCCCTTGCACACAGTTTGTGAGGGCGACTACTGATCATCTTTCCAACCAAGTTGACAGTCAAAATTAAATCATCAGAATTACATAACTCTATATTTTTGAGAATTTCTTATGTAAGTACTGTAACTATAGTATTTCCATCTCAGTATCCTCCCCCCTAACTCTTCCAGTGTCCCCATCCATATCCTCTCAAATTCATGACTCCTGCACACACACACACACATACACACACACACACAAACATTGTTGAGTCCATATACAATTGGAATTTAATAACCTAACAGGGGAATTATCACCAGAAATGACTGATTCTTCTTTAACAGTCATCAGTTACTAAACATGTTTGATCTAGGGCTAGAACCTTGTGAGATTTTCCGCATCCATGTTGTAATGTTAACACTATCTTACAACAGACATCCTGGTCCTCTGGCTCTTACACTCTTTCTGTCCCCTCTTCTGTGATGTTCCCTATGGCTTATACATAGGATTGTTTGTACATGAATCAACTGGGCATAGGCACCAAACAGTTTATCTTGGGAGAGCCGACAGCCATTTAATTGTCTACTTGGACTTAAGGCACGCTCAATAGGAGAGAAGCCATGCCTAGTACTATAAACCTAGTCAACTACATGTGGCTAGCAAGGCTATGGAATCTATGGGGAGAGCCTGCCACTTCCACGTTCCTAAAACAATATACATCTCAGCAGCATTCTAAAGACCTATACCTATAGTCATAGTTCATAGTTAAGGCAAAACAATCACACAGATAAAAAAAATTTAAATACAGTTCACAACACCTTTGTTAGATTACAGTACAATTCCTGGTTTTATCACTCTAGTGGCATTAAATTTAACTGGTTCTTCCCAGAGGCAGGCATTTCATTCTTCAAATGTAATTCAGTTGCCTATAAGATCTTGTGTCCATTCCATCTAGATAAACAGGGCGTGTGTATTAGAATTTCTGTGGTAAGCTGAGAAATTTAGGATTTTCAACCTGATAAATTGGCAACTCTGGTCTCATTATATTTATTGATTTCTACTAAAGAAAAAATGTACACTTTAAAAATTTGTTTTTAGGCATTCAAATGATCCTCATTGTCAATTCCATTGCTCATGGTGGAGTAACAAATAGCCAGTTTATCATGAAGGAATATCAAATCCAGGAAGAAATATATAATCTCTGTCAGATGATAGCATTTGTTATGCCAAGATCCTAAAGCGCAAAGATAACATTATTTACTACTCATGGCTTTTTTTATAGCAAAATACACTTGATCTGTTTTAATAGTTACAATCATAGTGTAATGTTAAGGAAATGGTTGGGGAAAATTGCAAAAATGCAGTTAAAAGAATTCAAAACATTTGTAAAGTAGTAATTTTGCTGCTCTAGGAAAGTGGTAATAGAAAACTCTTTTGTAATACCTGTGATCTCAGCACCAGAAATCTTTCAATACCAGGCATGATTGCCCTCCTGTTGAGGGGGCTTTCAATCCAATTAGACAGCTAGTGGTTGCTATTAACATGTGAGTGCCACTATTATAACTTAAATGCATATCTTGCCATAATGAGTAATTGTCTTGGTTCATGGATGCTGCAGCTAGGTAGAAAAGTTTAATTGCTCCCCTCTTTTGGAAGGTTCATAAACATTTCTGGAACCGTGGAAATCTAAGCTACAGGAAAGAGGTTTTCGGGTTAAATCCAACTTGAGTCATCCAAGTCTTCTGTACTAAGTGTGCCACTTCAGCAACAGGCGCTTATCTTCAACTCCTGAGATTCAACCAAGGGCTACACTGTTAATCTATATTGTTTTATGGAGTCAATGAACTATCCTAACCAACCTTCTGAAAAGAAGTGTCTTATGTCTGGTAGTGGGTTTGGCCAGTCTATGAATCTTGTGGAAACTGTTGTCAGCCCAAGTGGCTTCACTTCCTATTTAAGATCATACACATACACACACACATACACACACACACACACACACACACACACACACACACACGCACGAATACATTTGAATATGTTATGCATAATTTTAGATAAATATGAAATAATATGGTTCCCCTGTCAGATAGTCTTTTCCAGCCTCAGTGTGAGGCCTCTTGACTTGTCTTACTGTATCTTGTTTTGTCGTGTTTGGTTGTTGTCTCTTGGAAGTCTGCTATTTTCTGAAGGAACAGGGAGTGCATCCAGGGGAGAGGGGACCTGGAAAAGTAGAGGAAGGCAAAAGTGTGGTCTGGACTATTATATGAGAGAAGAATCAATTTTTAATAATAAGAAAAAGTGGAATCACATCATTTCTCCTCTCATTCCTCCATCCAGCCACCCTCAACTACCTTCGCTAGTACCCTTCCCATATCCCACTCAAACTGACAGCCTCTTTTTCTTGGATTGTATCTGTGATGTGTGCACACAATACACGAAATTACCACTTGCTGAGTCTGCTGTTTTTTGTTTCAAGACTGACAACTCTGCATGGCTCATCCCTGGGTGAGGCCAATTCCTCACCTCCCAGCAGTCACTAGTTGCCTGTAGTTCTTTATTTAAGGGTGACACAGCACGAAAGCCTTCCACATTAATGTGCCATCGTTACTGCTATTGTTTGTGTAGGCATTTCTAGGAACGACTGTTTCACAGCAGACTACCTGGTATTCTGGTTCTAACATTATTTCCAATCATCTCTATTTCATGATGCTCTCTGAGCCATAGATGCAGGAGCTGTGTTATAGATTTGGCCTGGTCTCCTCACAATCTGTTGATTTCTGCACTGTGTCCAGTTGTGATTTTCTCTAATGGTTTCCATTTGCTGTAAATAGAAGCTTCTTTGATGGGGAATGGGGGTGCAGTAGCTGCACTTACCTATGAGTATAAGGATAAGATCACAAAATAACTGCCAAAAATGCTGACGTGTTTGTGGAGGAAAAAGGAACACTTGTTCCTTGTTGCTAGAAACACAAATTGCTACAGCCGCCCTGGAAATCATGATGGAGAATCCTCAGAAAACTAAAACTAAAAGGGCCCTTCTGTCAGTTTGTGAAGGGCAACCTTCTATACTAACATCAGCCTGGGTTGTTTGGAGATCTCCATCAGACTCTCCTAGGCCAACAACTTGATAGAATGCAATCCAGTCCCACCACTTTTTAGTCAGTCTTACCTGACTAAAAATGATAGCTATTTCAGGCTAAATCTTCCATTACTGGAGTCCTAACTAGGATCACCATTCCAGTTTCCACTGTACTAGGTTTACACACCACTCCAAGTGCCACGCAGTTCCACACACCTTTCCTGTGCTCCCTCCTTCCAGAACATCCTCCCCACTGACCCCTCCCATTCCCATCCACACCTGACCCCGCTCTCCCCACATGAAAGAAAACATTCTGCTTCCCCTTCCCCATGAGATCCATGTGTGGCCCCTCAGAGTTCTTCTCTTACCTAACTTCTCTGGGTCTATGAATTGTACTTTGGTTATCATTTACTTAACAGCTAATATCCACTTATATTTATCTTTCTGAATCTGGATTCCATCACTCTGGATAAAGTTTTTCTAACTCTATCCATTTGCCTAAACCACTGACAAAATATTCTGTTGTGTAGATATACTACGTCTTCTTTATCCATTCTTTGGTTGAGGGACATCTAGGTTGTTCCGGTTTCTACCTATTATGAATAAAGCCACAATGAACATAGTTGAGCAAGGGCCCATGTGATTAGATGTAATGTCCTTTGGGTATATGTGCGGGAATGGTATAGCTGGGTCTGGAGGTAGATCATATCCCAGTTTTCTAAGGAGTCACCACAGTGATTTCCACAGCAGCTGTACATGTCTACACTCCCACCAGCAATGGAGGAGTGTTCCTCTTTCTCCACCCCCAGCCCATCCTCGCCAGCATGAGCTCTCGCTTGTATTACTGGTCTTAGCCATTCTGACAGGTGTAAGGTGGAATCTCAAAGTAGTTTTGACTTGGATTTCCCTTGTGGCCAAGGATGTTGGACATTTCTTTCAATGTTTTTCAACCATTTGAATTTCCTGTATTGAGAATTTTTTTTATATCTGAATCCCACTTTTAATTGGGTTATATATATTTTTGATATCTAGTTTCCTGAGCTCTTGATATATTTTGGATATTAGCTCTCTATCAAATGTGGAACTGATAAAAATATTTCCCCATTCTGTAGGCAGACGTTTTGTTCTATTGAAGCATCCTATGCCTTACAGAAGATTTTCAGCTACACATGATTCCACTTCTTTTAATTGTTGGTCTTGGTGTCTAAACTATCACATAAAAAGGGGCTTCCTGTGCCAATGCATTCAAGGCTATTCCCCACTTTTATCTTCTATCAGGTGAATCTGGTATTATTTTGAGGTCTTTAATCCACTTGAACTTGGGTTTTGGGCAGGGTGATAAGTACAGATCTGATTGCATTTTTCTTCATGGACATATTTAGTTTGACTGGCACCATTTGTTGAAGATGCAGAGTGTTTTTGATTTTTGGTTTTTTGTTTGTTTGTTTGTTTGTTGGGTTGGTTGGTTGGTTGGTTTTTTCCTAGTGTGTATTTCTGGCTTTGTTATCAAAAATCAGGTGTCCATTGGTTTGTGAATTTAGGGCTTGTTCTTCAATTTTATTTTACTGTTCAATGTGCCTGTTTTTGTGCCAATACCATGCTGTTTTATTACTATATAGATCTGTAGCAAAGTAAAAAATCAGGGATGGTGATACCTACAACAGTTTTGTTGTTGTTATTATTCAGGATTGTTTTCTGCTGTCCTGGATTGTTTTTTATCTTTCCATATGAAGCTGAAAACTCTCCTCTCATGATGTGTGAAGAATTTTGCTGGAATTTTGATGGGGATTGTAATGAATCTGTAGATTGCTTTTGTTAAAATGGCCATTTTAACCTTATTAATCCTACCAATTTATGAGCATGGGAGATTTTTCATCTTCTGATATCTTCTTCAAATTTCATTCTTCAAAGACATGAAGATTTTGTCATACAAGTATTTTACTTGCTTGATTAGAGTTACCCCAATATACTTTATAGTTGAGGCTGTTGTGAAAGGTATTGTTTCCGTAATTTCTTTCTCAGTCCATTTGTCATTTGTGTATAGTAGGACTGCTGATTTTTCTCTTGTTTTTCTTTTTTTTTTCTTAAGTTAGTCTTGTACCCAATCACTTTGCTGAAAGTGTTCACCAGCTGTGAGTTTTCCTTGTGGAAAGTTTAGCATCAGTTATATATACTAGCATATCATCTACAAATAAAGATACTTTGACTTTCATTTCCAATGTGTATCCCCTTGATCTCTTTAAATTGTCTTATTGCTTTAGCTAAAACGTCAAGAACTGTATTGAATAGATATGGAGAGAGTAGACAACCTTGTCTTATTCTTGATTTCAGTGGAATTGCTTCGGGTGTCCCTCCATTTAATCTGATGTTGGTTATAGGCTTGCTGTAAATTGCATTTTTGGATGAAGGGACATTGGATTTTGTCAAAGGCCTTTTCTGCATCTAATGAAATGATTCTATTTCAATGGAAAACATTAAAAAACATGAAAATAAGAAAAATAAAAGAACATAAAAGATCTAATCAGAGTACACTTCTGCAATATTTATTTCTGGAGTTTATAAAATAAAATTGTATTGGTTCATTTGGTTTAAGTAATGAGTTCAACCTGTAAGATCTCGGAACTTGATGGGTACCCAGTCAGATAAAAGCCTGACCAGGTAGAGATGGGAGTTGCATATTTCTTTCTCTCTGGGGGACTTCTTGAGGGAGAACTTTTGGATCTTACAATCGGCTTCATCTTCCTATTGCTCTTTCTCCTTCCCTGCCTCGTCTCATATGTCCTTCACTTATGCCACCTGATATTCTACTCTAAATATAACATTAACATCTAATAACATTATTAAAATCTAATAATGTTAATAAAAAATATTCTAAATAATGTTAACCTAGGCGCTGTTTTCCAGAGAATTCAAACTATGATGAATTCTGTCCTGAATAGCTTACTTTAGTGATTAAGGCATAGGTAGCATGTTTATTGTTTGCTAAAGCATTTCAGTGTCATGTTTTATTGAAACTTTTTATACATGGTTTGGGTATAAATATAACTAATTTATGCCCATGATAAAGAATAAAGCAATTATGCAAAATAGATAACGTCAAGATTTGTGGTGTTATGTGTCTATAATCCAGCTGGCTTTCTCTGGATTTTAGTCACAAAGCCTTTCTTTTCAGGGATTCTGTTGAGATATTGCCTGCCTGTTGTTTACAATAAGAATTTATGCCAATGTCTCATCTTTATTTTCTTCTGTCTCATTCTTTTCACAGATGCCTTTCCAATGAGCTTTTATATTAACTTGTTTTATATGTAACATCTTGGGCATATTCTTATGAGTCTTGTATGTTGGTCAAGGCTACGAAAGAAATATCCATTTTATCAACTTTTATGTCATCGAACAGATTACTTAATATTGCTATGTCTTTTGTAACTTGATCCTGGAATCCTAACCGAGGCAGTGAGGGAGGGAAGAAGCAACAGACACATATATAGAAAAGTCAGATCATGTGAGCTGTGCTCACTCTGCTGGAGCAACACCAGCTAAGCAACACTCTGAACCTCAAGGGATTTTTGTTGGTTTGTTTGTTTGTTTTTTGTACAGCACAGGGAGGAGCAGTTAGCTAGTCTGGGTAGAGGGTCACTGTAGGGGAAAAATCTTAGTTTGCAATAAGCCCAGAGGAAGAAGCTGTGTTTTCTTGTTTTAGCACATACTGTCAACATTTACACATAGACTAGGGAAAGGGTTTGCCGGTTCTGATCCTGATTCATATACAGATGCCTTCGTCATTATTACTATTCTGAGTTTTTTGTTCCTTTACCATGCCATTGTCAAACAACACACATTCACTCATCACTTCATCTGCTCTTTACATATTTGCTCAAGGTTTCCTCAGCTCCCACATAATAGGCCTGGAGGTTTTAGCCCACCCATAAAGTCAATACAGAAATAGTATAAACAGTATCCATAAAAAGGATTTGGAGCAAATTTAATTAGAAAAATGCTTGGGAGAATCCTCAAGGATGACCCCTGCTAAGACCCTAAGCAATAGAGGAGAAGGTGCCCAAACTGGCCCTGCCCTGTAGTCAGACTGATGATTATCTTAAATATCACCACAGAACCTTCATCCAACAACAGATGGAAACAGAGGCAGAGACCCACATTGGAGCACTGGACTGAGCTCTCAAGGTCCAGTTGAAGAATGAAAGGAGGGAGAGTATGAGCAAGGAAGTCAAGACCATGAGGGGTTCACCCATTGAGACAATGTGCCTGAGCTATGGGAGCTAACCAACTCCAACTCGACTGGGAATGAACGAGCATGGGTTCAAACTAGTCCCTCTGAATGTAGTTGACAGTTGGGGCAGACTGAGGGCCCAATGACAATGGCACTGGAATTTATCTCTACTGCATGTACTGGCTTTTTAGGATCATATTCGCTTTGGATGTATACCTTGCTCAACCTGGATGTAGTGGGGAGGGCCTTGAACTTTCCACAGGGCAGGGTGCCTTGCCCTCTCTTAAGATTGGAGGGGGTGGCAAGGTGCAGGTGAAGAGCAGAAGGTGGGAGAAGATGAGTTAGGAAGTTAGGACCGTGAGGGGCTGGTCCACCTACTGAGACAGTGTGCCTGAACTAATGGGAGCACACCAATCCACCTGGACTGGGACTGAATGAGCATATGATCAAACCAGACTCTCTGAATGTGGCGGCGAAAGTTGGCAGATGGAGAACCCACAA
>PVIU01017667.1:0-14897 GCA_004026605.1 Ondatra zibethicus
TTTGCATCAATGTTCATAAGTGAGATTGGTCTAAAATTCTCTTTCTTGGTTGCGTCCCTGTGTGGTTTTGGTATCAGGGTAATTGTAGCTTCATAAAATGAGTTTGGTAATGACCCTTCAGTTTCTATTATGTGAAACACCTTAAGGAGTATAGGTATTAGCTCTTCTTGGAAGTTCTGGTAGAATTCTGCATTAAAATTTTTCTTGGTTTTCTTTAAGTGATTTACTGATATCTTCCAATTTTTTGTTTGTTTTTTCATCCGTAATTTCTCATTTCATCTTTAAGAATTTCAAACATTCTCTTGGAGTTATTTTTTAGATCATTTTCTTCTGGTTCATCTGTATTTGGTTGTTCAGGTCTTACTTTTGTAGGGTCTTTAGGTTTCACTGGTATTGTGTTGCTCTTTGTGGTGTAGCATGTTATCTTACCTTTTCTACTCATCTTTTCCTCTAATAGGTGTGGTTGGTGCTGTCTGAGATTCTGTTGAATAATCTCCTAGGTGTCAGTGAATCCAAAGCTAAGATGGTTTTCCTCGTGGTACAGTCAGTGTCACAGTTCTAGTTACCCCGTTGGTTATTCCTGTTCCTGGAGGTAGCTCAGTGCTCCTGTGCTTTGATCTGTTCCCTTGGAGTTTTCTGTCTCTACCTTGGCCTAGGCTGCTGGCTTTGATCTGTTTCTGTAAATCTTGGTCTGCATCTACTCTTGCAGAAGTCCCTGGCTTGGAATTAGACCTGTTCTGGTGGTGATCACTGACTCTGGATCTGGTTGCTGGTTCAATCGTGATCCACCTGTGTCCCAGGACTGGGTTTGCTCTTGGCTTCTGCTCCCAGTGGAGCTTGTTCTCTCTGTGTCTTAGGTAACTGAGTCAGTCCCACTCTGGTTCCGGTGGAGGTCACAGACTCTGAGTCAGGTCATTGGCTCAATCCTGGTCTGCCAGTGTCCCAGGACTGGGTTGGCTCCCAGGGCTGGGTTTGCTCCTGGCTTCTGCTCCTGGTGGAGCTTGTTTCCTCCAGCTCTCTCTGTCCTGACAGAGGTCATTTTCCACAATGGGCACCTTCACTTGGGAGAGACTCTGGGGTGAGAGAAATACAACTTTTGGGGGAGGTTCATCAGCAATCATCCCTGCTCATCCCTGAGAACCCCTACCCACCCACCCCCAACTAACTGGCAGCCATCCCTGCCCTTAACACCATTATCAATGTCACCCCAGCATGATGTCCCTGAGGGGAAGGTCTCCACGGCAAGGGCTGGGATATGGGCTGGACATGGGTGGAAATATTCACAGGGCAATGTCTGCCCCACCCTCGGCCGAGAAATAGTTGGGTGCACAATGATCTGGTTCACAGGCAGCCGTTGGTCCTCATGGAATAGCTGCTGCTCATGAAGCTGTACCCAGAAAAGCTCTGGGCTCAGGATGTGCCTGGAAGAAAACAGCCCTGTTTGGAAGGCTCCAGCCTGGACCTGAACACTGAAGCTTCAGGAACACTGCGTACTGTGGGGAGAAATCTCGACCCCATCTCCCGTGCCAGGCCCAGGGAAACTCACAGTCCCACACAATGTGCCGCAGTGAGCAGCAATTGTGGGTGGATGAGGGAGCCTCCGCAGAAATGTACCCAGTGGCTGAACTTAAATATCAGGCTCACCTGCTAGGGCCACTGACTCTCAGAAGCCTGTGTCCTCCCACGATGTCCACTCACTGCTCAGCTGAGCCTGGTAAAGGACAAGGGGGCAACCTCAGCACCCTGGCTTCATCTTCCCTGTAGTGGAGCAGCCTGTGGCCTGTGAAAGTCAGGAAGAGAGACAGGGAGGGCACAAGACTGGACTCCACGAGGGGCGGCCTGCAATAGGCTAGCCAGGAGGGACAGCACCAGCAGTAACGGGTTCAGCATCTGGAAGAAGTAAGGAATTCAGCTTGAGTCCAGCTGGGAGACAGGGCTGGACTAGGGTTAGCAGAGTATCAAGTCCAGAATGGAGCCAGCGTCTGTGTAATGAAGGGTAGGTTAGTCAAGAAGTCTGGGGTCTGGTACTCCAGGTCACAAAGGTCACAAGGTTGGTTATTCTGCTTCGGGGTGATATGCAGTTGCCAGGGGCTCTGGGAAAGGACTTTACCTCGGCACCTCGGCAGTCTCTTCTCCTCTTTTCACTTCCTGCTGTCCTCTGCCCTTTTATTTTTCCAGACCAGAGTGCATGAGAGGAGGGGCTCGCCACCCTCCAACCCAGACGTGAAGGAAATGATTTAGATCAAAGGCCCCCATGTAGCACATGCCCCCACCGCCCAGATGCTCTTCTGATGCCCACAAGCCACAAGAGGACCAGCGACACACCCTGCATGTAGCCTTGGTGTGCACAGCCAGAGTTCTGAGATCCAGCTGCTCTCTGCTCGGGGCCCATCAGGTCTGCTCTTTGTGCTGGTGACCCCAGGGCGTGCCACCATGGGCTGGGCACTGCACACTGAGGGTCTCTCTCAGCTGACTGAGATGGCACCATTTCCAGCTGTTGAACTGAGGATTCTGTCCCCTGCCCAGGGATTCAGGGGAGGCCTCAAAAAAAGTTGTTAGCTCAGTGTTGCCCTATAATGACATATTGACATGCTCTAACACATTTCCCGAGAGGGATACAGGACAGGAGATAGTGTCTGTGTGAGCCACCCCAAAAGGAGCAAGGGTAACAGTATTATTCATCTTGTCCTCCGAGTTCTCGGGGTCAGGCTCAGCTTTCCTGAACAGTTTTAGGGAGAGGGTCACACAAGGCCCCTTGTCAGAATAGGAATCAGTCATGACAGGGAACAGGACCAAGTGTCCCAACCCAAAGGGCCCTTCTGCCCCACCAGACCCAGCTCTACAGATAAATCCTGCAGTGTGAACCGGCCCTTATCTACACAACTCTTCTAATATGGGAGGCTGCTTACTGCGCGTCTGATAAAGCTCATCATTTCATCGGCTGAGGGGCAACACATGCAGAGAAGAGAGATCTAAGAAGAGGCTACCAGCCTCCCCCCAGGAGACACGCCACCCTAGCCATCCCTGCACCCTTCCAGGACCAGGGATGACCACTGTCCTGCATGCCCATCCACCCGCCACCACCACCTGGCTCCTCTGGCCTGTAGGTCAGGAATTTACAGCCCTCTCCTCACCTTGAGCTCCAGTCCATCACCAGCTTGGTCTCCACTGCCATCTCCTGGGTTTCTCTGAGGACTGCCCCACCCTCTTCTCTGCATACCCCAGAGGTGTGTATTCAGCTGGACTCCTTGAGCAACACAGGGCAGGCTCCCTTTCTAACAAGATGTCCCCAGAACTCTCAAACAGGACACTAACAAGACGTAGCTGCAGGAATCCAGAGGTGTCAGGGGAGAGGGTGTCCTAGGGGCACACAGGAGGCTCCAAGCTGGAGGGCCAAGAGGGGTTAGGGCCTGCATGGCACCACTGAATCAGGGGCTGTGGATCCTGGTACTCCAAGGAATTCTGATTGGTTCAGGCCCAAGAGATTAACCAGTGAGTAGCTAATGTAAGGGGTGACTGTAGTGGCCCACAGGTGTAATCCCAGAGGGTGGCTGATGTCTGTGGTGGTGGCCCACAGGTGTAATCCCAAGAAGATAGTTGAGATCTGGACTACATAGTAAGATCCTGACTCAAAATTCAAAGAGAGCAAGGCTTAGCTGGGCAGTGGTAGCACACGCCTTTAATCCCAGCAAGTAGGAGGCAAAGACAAGCAGATCTCTGTGAGTTCAAGGCCAGCCTGGTCTACAGAGTGAGTTCCAGGACAGCCAGGGCTACACAGAGAAACCCTATCTTAAAAAAAAAAAAAAGAAAGGAAGAGAGGAAGGAAGGAACGGAGGGAGGGAGAGAGGGAAAGAGACGGGGAGGGAAGGAGAGAGGGAAGAAGGAAGGAAGGAAGGAAGGAAGGAAGGAAGGAAGGAAGGAAGGAAGGAAGGAAAGAGCAGGACTTTCTCAGCCTTGCAGATTCTGAGAGAATGTGTTGCCAGTATCTCTGCTCCCCTGGAATTCCCTCAGAAAGAGGATGATAAGAGACAACACGATCTAGATCTGCATCAAGGACGTTCTAGAAACAAAAAAAAATCTTTAAATGTGAACTTTCCAAACGTAACTGAAAATAATTGATGGTTTAAAGTAACCACAAAGCAAGACGATGTATTATCCTTACAGCTAGTGCTAGCAAATGGTAGTGACTTCTGAGTTTATTTTCCAATTGCTGGTAAAGTGTGATTTTGTGCATTGAAGTCTTGCTAAATTTGTTTTGTTTTGTTTTGTTTTGTTTTTCAAGACAGGGTTTCTCTGTGTAGCTCTGACTGTCCTGGAACTCACTCTGTAGGCCAGGCTGACCTCGAGCCCACAGAGATCCGCCTGCCTCTGCCTCCCGAGTGCTGGGATTAAAAGCGTGCCCCACCACTGCCCAGCTGCCTTGCTAAATTTGGGCATCACTGTATTTGCAGAGCCCTGAGGTTTGCCTATGCTGCAAACCTCTGAGTTCTCAGCAAAGCCTAGTTTGCACCTAATGCCACAGTTCTCGGTGCCTCCAGAAGAGGGCATGCCAGACCAGGGAGGAGACTGTGGAGCACCTACTGGGCCTCCTGCCCAGGTGCAATGCTAAGCCACCTGACTTTTAAGTGGTGACACTGAGCCCAGGCTATGCTAGGGACCTCACAGGGTTGTAATAGAACCCCTCTAGGGAGAGCAAGCATAAATTGGGTGACTTGTACTTACTCTACGCCTGTCTTCCCCCACGGAGAGAAAGGACAGGACGACCCAGAGATGCAGCAGGAGGCAGAACCAGGACTGCTGGAGTCCTAAACTTACCCAGTACATGACCTTTGCCCTTCTCTTTGCTTGGAGGAGGGGCAGGAGGGTGATGTAGCCCAGCAGCCCAAGATGGGAAGGAAGTAGACCTGGGTGACCTTTAGGGGAGAATTGTAACCAAGCGCTTGTAGTTTCCATTGTAGCTATAGAAACACAGACATGAGGTGTGATGTGTGAGCGCAGATGCTGTCCGCATGGTGTGTGTTGCAGAGCGCTGTCCTGCCAGCATGACAGCCGTCTTCATCAGGACAGCTGTAACTGCTTCCAAGAGTCTCCCAATATCAGGCTTGACTATCATAGAAGAAGGGGATAGGGACGGTCACTGGACTCTGGCCATTTATTTGTATGCAGTTGTACCCTAAATGCACACAGTCTCATGGGCTGGGGGTATTGCAGGCTAACTGGGGGAGGGGGAATCTTCGTCCATGTTGAGGTGAGAATGTTAGATGGTGCAACTGCTTCAGGGTCACCCACCCTCCCTTATCTACGTTCTGTGTGCTAGTCCAAGAAACTCATTGGTTCCCCACGCCTGACTTTGGTTTGTCGTTAGTGCTCTTAGAAGGAGGGGACTGGAGTTTGTTTACATCTCCCCAGAGAAAGAGTTTGCTTGACAGTATGTGTGCCCATGTGCATTGCGTCGGCACATGTAATGTGTCTGTGTCTGTGCATTGTGTGAGCACACACACATGCACTCCCTAGCTCTGTCCCCTGAGGAGGAACAAGAGTGCAGACACTCCCAGAGCTACATACAGTCCCCATCCCCAGATATGGGTTTCGAAATACCATTTGCCACTTCATGGAGACGTTTCTGGACCAAAGGAAGTACAATAGGAGCCTGAAATTATGTTGCATAATTAGATGATGTAAAAGAGATGGGAAGGGAGCCTCAAGACAGAAGCCAGTTAGCAGGAGGCCCCAGAGTTCCAGTCAGAACCCTGCATAGCAAATAGAAACTGGGGAAAAGAAATGCGTGGAGATTCGTTGACTAAAACAGAAGATCATGAGTTAATGTAGTTATAGGTAAGTAAATAAATGATTGAAATTCTGTTAAGAAATCAGCTCGAGTTTTGCCCTCTGCCCTCAGTGCACAGCTAAGTGCACAGTAATTAGAGATGGAAGGGAGGACTTCTCCTAGGGAAGCTGAAGGCCGCAAATCAAACAGCAAAAACAAACACCAGGAGTTGAGATGGCAGGCATTTGCGAGGACATGGCTAGAATTCAGAGTCACAGCTATAATGTTAGCATCAGATGTCTTACTTCAGCCTAACTGTGAGAAATATCAGAAAGCCCTGCTTGAGTAACATTCTACAAAATGCAATCCTCAGAAAATCCAAGGAAAGGGACTGACTAGTCCAGGGGTCTGCATCAAGCCAACGGGGATAGAGGAGAGGCCAAGTACACCCTGGGATCCCAGGCTGGCTCCTGCTTCCATGCTCCCACTGAGGTGGTAGGCAAGTGCCAAACAATGCCTGAGAATTCCTTGGTGACAGCATTTTTTAAAAAATATTTATTTATTTGTTATGTATACAATATTCTGTCTGCGTGTATGCCTGCAGGCCAGAAGAGGGCACCAGACCTCATTACAGGTGATTGTGAGCCACCATGTGGTTGCTGGTAATTGAACTCAGGACCTTTGGAAGAGCAGGCAATGCTCTTAACCGCTGAGTCATCTCTCCAGCCCTGGTGACAGCATCTTTAGCTGTGTCTTGACTCAGGTGGCTGCAGAGCAGCACCACAGAAAAAAAAATTCTAAAAAAGATTTATTTATTTATTATGTATGTCTGCAGGCCAGAAAAGGGAACCAGATCTTATTACAGGTGGTTGTGAACCATTGTGTGGTTGCTGGAAATTGAACTCAGGTCCTCCGGAAGAGCAGCCAGTGCTCTTAACCACTGAGCCATCTCTCCAGCCCAGCATTTCCCCCCTCCTTTTTTTTTAATTAGCAAAGAGGAGTTGCCACTGAAAATCTGAAGGGCTGCCACACAGACCAAACTCTTAAGTAGTCCAGAAATGAAATTCTTCAGACCAGACACATGGCTTTTCTGGAAGTCTGTGGTTGTATCAAATTGTATGTATTCATGTCTATATGTGTATAAGTGAAAATATACATATATGCACATACGTGTCATTCCTCAAGCACTGTCTACTTTTTTTTTTTTTTGAGACCAAGTCACTCACTGGATCAGAACTCATCAAGTAGGCTAGGTAGACTGGCTGGCCAGCAATCCCCAGGCATTCACCCGTGTCCCCTTCCCCAGTACTGGGGTTACAGGGGCATATCATCACACAGTTTATTGTGGGGGCATCATGGGGATCATACTCCAGGTCCTCATGCCTGCTCAGCAAGCACTTGATTAGCTGAGCCATCTCCCCAGCTTTCCTGACGCTAAACGTTTCCCATGAGTGGAGCCGTACAACGAATGTGTGCATGACCCTGTGTGCTTGGCTTCTTTCACTTAACACAGTGCCATCAAATTCATGATGTTCTCAAAGGCACTAGTGCTTCCTTCTTCTGCCACCACCAGTTGTTTAATGTGTGACTGCCCCTCACCGTTCATCTGTTCCTCCTGCGGTGGCCAGTTAGGAGCTTCTGCCTTTGGCTATTCTGAGGAGTTCTGCTATGAACATTGTATTTCTGTGTTTGAATGGTGTTCTCCACTTGACCACCAGACCAGCTCCACTGAGGTGTGAGGTACAGGTCTACGATGGCTAATCATTGGCGTTAACATGACTGGATTTTGAATCTCCTAAAGACATGTGTGTGGGCCAGTCTGTGAGGGTGTATCCAGAGTGGTTTAAATGCAGAGGAAAGAAAGAACTACTAACATGACTGGATTTTGAATCTCCTAAAGACATGTGTGTGGGCCAGTCTGTGAGGGTGTATCCAGAGTGGTTTAAATGCAGAGGAAAGAAAGAACTACCCTGAATGTGGCCAACACCATCCCAGAGATAGGGGCCTGGGCTGCACAGAAAAGCAGAAAGTTGGGAGACAGCTGAGCCCCGGTCCTCCTCATGCCCTCCACTTTCTGGTTGCACGTGCCATGTGACTAACCACCTCCACTCCTGCCACCATGCTTCTCTGCCATCAGGAACTGTGTCCCTTCTCAAATCGTGAGGCAAAACCAATCTTCCCTTCAATTGCTTCTGTGGGTATTTTATCACAGGAATGAGAAAGCAATTAGTGCAGGGGCTGCTGGTCTCTAACTCACAGAATTCCACCTGCCTCTGCCCCCAAAGTGTTGGGATTTAAGGTGTACACCACCCCACCTGGCTCATTTTAACTTTTAGTGACATTTTTTGTCTGTGTGTGCACACACCCCACAGCACATGTGTGGAGGCCACAGGACAATTTGCAGGAGTTGGTTCTTTTCTTCCACCATGTGTCCCAGGGCTTCAACTCAGGTTGTCAGATTTGGTGGCAAGTGCCTTTGCATACATAGCCACCTGCCCTCTAAATTCCTTCTTAGAATAGTCATTCTTGTTCAGGTGAAGCAGGATCTTGAGTGGTTAGTATCTATCTGTGTTTCCTAAGTGATAAGTAATGCCAGTGTCTTCCCTTGTCCTCGCTGTCATTTGTGAATCGGACGTGTGTGTGTCTGTGTCTGTGTGTATGGAAGTGAAGATGCCTATGAAGAGAGCACCAGGTCCCCGGGAGTTGGAGCACAGGCAGTTTGAGCTGTCCAACATGAACACACTGGGAACTGAATCAGGTCCTCTGCAAGAGCAGTCGGCCTCTAAACTGACAAGCCACCTCTCCAGCCCCCCACCCCTTTATTATTTTTTCTTTAGTTATGAATTCTCTTTAATTTTAAAAATGACTATGTGTGCTTGTGTGTGCTTGTCTGTGCAGGTGAGCTTGGAGGTCAGAGGCATCAGATTCTCTGGAGCTAGAATTGCAGGCAGTTGTGAACACCCCGTGAGGATGCTGGGAAATGAGTTCAGTCCCCTGGAAGCAGTGTGTGCTCTTAACCATTGAGCCACCTCTGCAGACCCTTTACACACTCTTAACCACTAGACCACACAGATGGTTAAGAGCACACAAAGCCCAATTCATCTATTTTTTTTCTTTTGTTCCTCATGCTTGGGGAGAATATACCCTAAGAATCCACTGTGCAAACTGAAGGAGTTTCCAGGTTGCTTGTTTGGGGGTTATCGTTTTATTATTTGGTTGTTTTTTTTTTTTTTAGATAGATTCCTGTAGCCCAAGCTGGACTCAAAATCACAATCTTCCACCTGAGCTTTCCAAGTGCTGGGCTGGCAGGCGTGCACCCCAAGTCGGGCTCCTGCTAGTTTCTGTAT
This sequence comes from Ondatra zibethicus, assembly GCA_004026605.1. Classification (NCBI taxonomy): domain Eukaryota; kingdom Metazoa; phylum Chordata; class Mammalia; order Rodentia; family Cricetidae; genus Ondatra; species Ondatra zibethicus. Next base: position 9,115 of record PVIU01017667.1, read on the forward strand.
TCCGTGAGGTGGATATGAGACTTCGTCTCTGTGCACAGGGGACCCTGATGTCCCAGCATCATTTGATGAGACTCCTTCTTTCCTGGCACATGCCCTCGGCACCCTTGTCAGGAGACTGATTGCATCTCTCTGTGGGTTTTCTCCTGGACCTCAGTTCTCTCCCATTGGTCTGTGCCTCTGTGTACATGACAATGTTACACTGTGGGCTCCTAAAAGTTCACAGGAAATTACAAAATTGGGAATGTGAGTCTTTTATCTTCTTTCTGTGTTTTCAGTGTTCCTTTGACTGGTTGGGCGTGGTGACTGTCCTATGAATTTTAGGGCTGCCCTGTTTTCATTTCTGAAAAAAGGAAAAGGCTCCTGGGGTTTTGATAGTGACTACACAAGTGGCAGGAACGGGACTGCTGTCCTCACGTTGTCAGCTTCCCATCTGTGCACATGAGACCTCTCCTCCTTGTTTATATCTTCTTCCATTTCAGCAGTGGTGGTGCATGCCTTTAATCCCAGCACTCAGGAGACAGAGGCAGGTGGATCTCTGTGAGTTTGAGGCCAGCCTGGTCTACAGAGTGAGTTCCAGGACAGCCTGGGCTACACAGAGAAACCCTGTCTCAAAAAAACCGAGAGAGACTCGGGAGGCAGAGGCAGGATCTCTATGAGTTCGAGGACAGCCTGGTCTACAGAGCGAGTTCCAGGAGAGGCTCCAAAGCTACAGAGAAACCCTGTCTCGAAGAAAAACAAACAAACAAAAAACAGAAAGAGAGAGAGAGAGACAGAGAGAGAGAGACAGAGAGAGAGAAAGAGAGAGAGAGAGAGAGAGAGAGAGAGAGAGAGAATGGATCTCTAGTTTCAATAAAACATATCTGGGATTTGTCGAGTGTGAACAGGGACACACACACACTATTGTCGCTAAAATGTTTATACTCATAGAAACAGGAGGCTTCATAGATCATACCAGCCACTGTGTAGGGAAGATCCATTCAGCAGGAGGCCAAGGAAGCAGGACAGAACAGCCCCATATCTCTGTCGAGGTCCTCATGGGAAGCAAGAAGGGAAAGTGTCAAGACAAACTGAGAGCTCGCCCTAGGTGGCGGCATGCCCCCGTTTGTCCAGTACCCAGCCATGGTAGCACATCCCTAGATTCTTAGTACTGGGATGCTGAGGTTCAGGGCAAGGATCGTATTGGCTCTTGGTATGAGTGTTTGGCACAGGGAAAGTAGAGCTGGGAATATAGCTTAGTTGGCACTCACCTAGCATGAAGAAAGCACTGAGTTCAATCCCTAGGCCACAAACAAACAACAGCAAACAGATTTGGTAGCACACAGTTACAACCCTTACACACAGGAGGTAAAGGCAGGAGGGCCAGAAGTTCAAAATCATCTTTGGCTATACAGTGTGTTTGAGGCCACTTAAACAACCCAGATTTTTCACAAAAGATAGGCTGGGACCTTGCTATAACATGAGGAAAAGGTGTCTCACCTCTGTCCTTTTCCTCTCCAGAACCCACAAAGAAAATCTACAAACCTCAAGGGAAGGGCAGGCTGCAACATCCTGATCAGTGACTTACAAAACCACCATGGTGATCAAAAGGGACAGGACGCCAGGCATGGTGCACACCTGTAATCCCAATACGTGGGAGGCAGAGACAGGAGGAGCAAAACCAGGCTCAGTTACACGGTAATTTTGAAAATAGCTTGGGTTACAAGAGACCCTGTCTCAAAAAAATAATTCTGAGCTGGGCGGTGGTGGTGCACACCTTTAATCCCAGCACTCGGGAGGCAGAGGCAGGCAGATCTCTGAGAGTTCGAGGCTAGCCTGGTCTACAAGAGCTAGTTCCAGGACAGGCTCCAAAGCTACAGAGAAACTCTGTCTCAAAAAAACAAAACAAACAAACAAAAAACAACAACAGCAACAACAAAAAGAATTCTGGTAACTGTCACAACCAAGAGTAACCCAAGGAGACATGGCAATTAAATGTCACCAGAGATCCTGTAAGAGAAGATGAACATTCAGGAAAAGTGAATTAAATCTTAAACTGAGGCCAGGCAGTGGTGGTATACACCTTTAATCCCAGCGCTCGGGAGGCAAAGGCAGATGGACCTCTGAGTTCAAGGCCAGCCTGGTCTTCAGAGCAAGGTCCAGGACAGCCACAGCTGGACATTAGTGTAGACCCTTGCTCAGAGCAGAAGCTGGATGCAGTGTATGGCATCTCAATGCTAGATGCAGTGTATGGGCATCTCGCTGCTAACTTCACAACTGACTCTATTAACTCTAGCCATGTTCTAAAGTCATGTATTAGAGAGAAGAGGAAGAAGGAGGAAGGGGAGGAGGGAGAGGAAGAAAAAGAGGAGGAAGAGGGAAAAGAGGAAGAAGAAGAGAGAATAGGGTTAAGACCCACACTGAGCCTGCCAAAGACAGGTCCCCTTCTGTGGCCTGGGTCCCCATGACACCCCTCAGCAGTGTCTCCACATCTGCCCAGGTCCCCTGGTCTTTACCACAGATGGGACACTTCAAGGGCAGGCCCTTCCTAACACTTGAAGACTGGTTGGGGCCTGAGAACAAGGCTGTTCCCTGTAGTTCCCTGTGCATACACTGGTCCATTATTCCTTCCTTCCTTCCTTTCTTTCTTTCTTTCTTTTTTTCTTTCTTTTCCTTTTTTATTTATTTTTTTATTTTCAAGACAGGGTTTCTCTGTATAATAGTCCTAGCTGTCCTGGCACTAGCTCTTGTAGACCAGGCTGGCATCGAACTCACAGAAATCCGCCTGCCTCTGCCTCCTGAGTGCTGGGATTAAAGGCGTGTGCCACCACCGCCTGGCCATTATTCATTTCTAACATCATCCCAGTGTGCCCAAACAGGATACTTTATGCATCTTAGAGATTCTTTCTTAGGCTACACCGTGGCACTGGTTTCTCGTCTCTCTAGGACTATCACTGACCCCAACAAAGTCAGAGTATGGTTTTGCTCTGACTTTACGGAGCACATAGCACGTACAGAGTACGGTTACCTCTGAGCATGACCACCTGCTCTCTGTGACCAGTTCATCGCACACCCTGAGTTCTGTACCATTTAGGATGAGCAGACATGGCCCTGCCGAAACTCAAGGACACTGTGAACATTTCCAGCTATGCATCCCCTGCCTCAGAGGCCTTCCCCTCGAGGACATTGTGTTGGGTGATGATATGCTGGGGTGACATTAGCAATGATGGCATGTGGCAGAGACAGTTGAAGGGCAGATAGGCGAGGGCCTGGTCATGCCACATCCCCAGCACTGGGGGGTTCCTTGCATCAAGTTGACTTGGGGAGTAGAAATCTGAAGACCCAGGAAGTGGGAAGGTATCAGAACAGGCCTTCAAGTCCCATTAGACAGGATACCCCCAGAGTAGCTAGGACAAGCCATTTGGTACCTCAGGTCTCAGTTTTTCCATCTGTGAAGGGGCTACAGTCAGTTTGTATTATGGGGATTTGATTAAGGAAGAGAGAGACCACACTTATCAACAATATCACACACATGAGGAAAGAAACTGACCTCAACTGTGCAAAGACCGGCATCTCATGGGCTGTCGCCAAGGCCACAAGCGTTATGTGGGGCTGGACAGAGTGGGTGCCTCCAGCACCAGTTTTCCTTCTCCCAAGTGGTCTTGCTGCTTCTTTTCCTTCTCTTCCTCCTTCTTCTTTCTGACAGGTCAGAGCAGAGCTCTCGGGATAGATCTATGAACAGGACCTGGCTGTGGACCTCAGGATCCTAGCATCCTTGGGTCAGGATCCAACATCCCCATTCACAGAGGTCAGGGGAAATGGTGTCCAGAACCAGGGTTCCACTGGAATCCTCTACCCAGCCTAGGCTAGAGCCAGTCATGCTGAGGGCAGATGATGACCTTCAACCCTGCCGTCCACCAACCAGAGGGCTCTCTGATGACTGTCAAGACTGTCCTTCTCTTAATAAATTCAGAAATCCAGGTCCAGCCTGGTGAAAGAAACCAGGTTGGCAAAGCTTGGTCCAGCAGGCCTGACTCAAGGAGACACCCATCAGTACAAATGTCCCCAGAGAACAGGGTTAGCTGAGCCCATCCCAGCCACCTGGGACTCTGCCCACCATGACAATCTTTCTTTCACCCACAGGTAAGACTGCCGCCACCATTTCCCTGAGGGGGGGTGCAAGTTCCCATTGTGGGAAACCACCTTTGAGACTTGAAATGTCACAAAGGTCTCAATACAGGGGATAGTATTCATATTGTCCACGATGACATGCTGTGTGCTGGGAATGAAACACAACCCCTGCTAGGTGTTCCTATATCCCCTCATCATCCTGCCACCTTCACCCAGCCTTGACAAGAGTGCTGACCCCTGTTCTCTCTAGGGCTACTCCAGAGAACCTTTGGTCTGAAACGTAAAAGACACCTGGCTGCAGGCAGATGTGGTCCGCTGGAGTGACAGCTGTGCACAGGCCTGGCATCTACACTCGGATCTCACATTACTCGGACTGGGTCCACTGCTATGTCCCCCAAGGACTCCCAGTATCAGGGCAGAACCGGACCCATGCCATTCCCAGCACACTGCTTTCTGCCGAGGTGACATCCCTGTCCTCCTGTCCTGTCCTTTTCCCTGTCCCTCTGCTCCTCATCAAATCTGTTCTACCTGAGCCCCTGACCACTCCCATCCCTGCCACCCAGGAACCTACAGTGTGCAGTCAGCTGCCCTCTGTATCTCATTAAAGTGCATGAAAGCAGCCATGGGTTTTGCTGCGTTCCCATTCAGGGCTCTCAGGTCATTGCTGTCATTGTACACATAGGTGTCCTGTGTCCAGAACCTGCTGGCAAGGGAATGGCTGGCATCTTGGGTCAGATCTCCATTTGTCTAGATAACAGAAAACTGCTCCCTTGGGGAAATGTGTCCTCACCTCTCTTCAATAGTCAGAAAAGTGACAAGTGCCTGTCTGTGCTGTTACTGACACTGGCTGTCCTTCATCATGTCTGCTTGTGTGCGTGTGTCTCTGTGTGTGCACACATTGTGGGAACCAGCGGTCAACCTCAGGTATCATTTTATTTTCTTTTTTCTGAGACAGAATTTCTATGTTTAGCCTTGACTGTCCTGGAACTTGCTCTATAGACAAGGTTTCCTTGAACTCATAGAAATCCGATTGTCTCTCCCTCCTGAGTACTGGGATTAAAGACATGTGCCACCACTGCCTGGCTTGTGTCATTTTTTAAAACAAGGTCTCTTGCCTGGAGCTTACTCATTTAGCCTAGCTTGGCTCATCAGTATGTTCAAAGGTCCTCTGTTTCCACTTCCCAGCTACAGGATCACAAGTGTGCCACCATGCCCAGGTTTGTTATGTGGATTCTCGAGAGCCAAATTCAAGTTCTCATACTTACAAGGCACATACTTTGCCAACTGAGCATCTCCCCAGCCCTGACTGTGGTCCTATAGAGACTTTTAATGACACTGAGTAAACGTCACACAGAGCACAGCACCCTGACTCGTCCACCCTAACTTGACACCCAAAGGACCATGTCCTCATGCTTGTCTCACCTGATGTTACCATGTACCAGTTGTCCCTGTGTCCCAATGGTTCTTTATTAGATATTTTTTTTAAGATCCAGTCTCACTATGTATCCCTAGCTGACAACCAACTCATGATCATCCTGGCTTAGCATCCCGAGTGCAGGGATCGCAGGTGTGCACCACTCCAGCAATGCAGGGATCACAGATGTGTGACACCTCCATCAGTGCAGGGATCACAGGTGTGCACCACTTCAGCAGTGCAGGGATCACAGGTGTGCACC
>PVIU01017667.1:14997-41379 GCA_004026605.1 Ondatra zibethicus
CAGCAGTGCAGGGATCACAGGTGTGCACCACTCCAGCAGTGCAGGGATCACAGGTGTGCACCACTCCAGCAGTGCAGGGATCACAGGTGTGCACCACTTCAGCAGTGCAGGGATCACAGGTGTGCACCACTCCAGCAGTGCAGGGATCACAGGTGTGTACTGCCTCCAGCAGTGCAGGGATCACAGGTGTGCACCACACCCAGCAGTGCGGGGATAGCAGGTGTGCACTGCCTCTAGCACCTTTATTGGACTTTGTGCAACTTCCTGGGTAGCGTCCCTATAAATAACATTGGGATTGCTTTGAGACCCTAGGGCTGCTCAAGTCTGAGGCTGTTCCCCGTTGGCAGGTTCCCAGAGAATCCTATGACAATGCCACCCTGTATGTGGGGAGATGGTTTACTGTTTATTATTGGCCAGCACTGAACACAAATGTGAGTCAACATGAATTGTGACTGCATAATGAGGCAGATACATGCTATACAGCATGTGCAGAGGTATTTGCCAAAATTGGATGAACATATCATTGGCCTCTTCTAAAAATAGCCCAATTTTTAAAATCTGTTCAGTAACACAGCTTCCCTTGCTGTTTCGTGCACTGTATCCCCTTCCTCTCCCATGTGCTGTTAACATGAGAGGGGCTGCTCCTAGAGATGGAAGATGTCTGTGTTGTTCTCTCTCTCTCTCTCTCTCTCTCTCTCTCTCTCTCTCTGCCTGCTGCCTGTAGATCAGCATGTAAAGTTCTCAGCTACTGCTCAGTACCATGGTCTTCTTTGTGCTGTAATGATCATGGACTAACCCTCTAAACCTGGGTGGTGGGGGTGCACACCTTTAATCCCAGCACTCAGCACTCAGGAGGCAGAGGCAGGTAGATCTGAGTCTGGGGCCAGCCTGGTCTACAGAGTGAGTTCCAGGACAGCCAAGGCTACATGGAGGAACCTGTCTCAAAAAAAAAAAAAAGAACAAAACCAACAAATAAAATACCTATAAAAGAATCCCCAATTAAATGCTTTATTTTATGAGTTACCTTGGTCATAGTGTCTCTTCACAGCAATAGAACAGTGACTTAGGTTCCTGAGGAGGACCTGGGTTGACTCTACACAGCCAGCCTGCTCACTCTGACTGAGAACTCTGCGTGCACATCCTAAACACCCGGCAACACCCAATCGTGTGGAGTAGGAACCTTCGCTCATAGCCTTTCCTCCATGACATGTCAGCTCTTCATGGGTTGTCATTGACCATGTCAGGGGGGAATCTTTCTGAGAATTCTGCTGTAGAGTTGTGTGATGAACTCAGAGAGGACAAAGGTTAGGCCCTCAAAACCCAGAGCTCTAAATGTGAGGTCCACAGCCTGGTTGGGTTAGGGGCGCAGGGCAGGCACTACACTGGGTTTTCATTGCTGCCTATGTCAGAGAGATGCATTGCTGCCGGCGACCATTCACAGACACATGCTCAACCCTCCTGGTTGGGACCAAAGGGCAGCCTAAAGCAAGTAAGGACCCTGGAGGAGGGAACAGCTCCAACCTCACTCTTGTACAGAATATCCGTGACAGAAAGACCAGGGCCCTAAGAGCAAGTAGCCACTGTGTCCCTCAGCTAACTTATTTAGCCCATGACCCTGGGAGACCCAGTATTTGGGATGGAGTCACCAAGGCCGAGTTGTGACCTCCCTCTGTCCTTCTATCTGGTGAGAACAATGGCCACGCTTGTCACTGATTGTTGAGGGAATGCGTGGATGCACAGGTGGAATTTCTTCCTGAACAGCAGACCTGGAATCCAGGGTGTCAAGACCTTTTTAGGAAACTAGGTGACAAAGTAAAGAGGAGACCAGGTCCCTCATATTAGAGGCAAACAGAAATGGAACGGGTGAGGGCTCTAAAGGTTCCTCCTATGGGGACCTGTGATGGCTCCAGGGTTCAGGACTCAGGGAGTCTGTTTCATGAAGGATACCCCCCTAAAACTGAGTGACATCAAGTTCCTGGACCAGGTGGGATGGCCTGTAGGGACACATCTGTGCTGGGGTGAGCTGACACCTCCCCAGATAGCCCATCCTTAGAGTACACCTGAGGGGGGAGCCCTGACTGTCATACAGAGCAGGCGCATAGCTAGATCAAACATTTGGCGTGCATTCTTTTTTTAAAGATGTATTTTATTTTTAGTAATGTGGGAAGAGCCATGTGTGCACATGGGTGCAGGTGCTCCCAGGGGCCAGAAGAGAGCATTAGATGCCCTGAGGCTGGGATCATGGGCCATTGCAAACCACCCATATTTGGGTTGTCTACAAAAGCCCCATGTGCTTTCAACTGCTGAGGCATCCCTCCAGCCCCTACTACACAACCCGCAACCTGGAGCCTTGGCCATGGAACAGGCAGGCCCCAAACACCCACATTGTGCCCCATGATGTCATATCTGGGAGGAGAATTGAACAGCTCTCTTCAGTTTCCGCACACCTAAGAGGGGATCCCTGATCTAGAGGCTAGTATCAGTGAAATCCTCAGAATCTACCTGAGATTGGGAACTGAGGAAAGCCCTGTACTCTTCCCCTGCCACACCTCCTGGCCACACCCCTGATCATTAGGCTCCAGCCAGACAGGAAGTCCTGCTCAGGCAGCTAGAGACTGGGCCCCTCTGATCTGAGGTGGAGTAGGAAGACCCAGGGCCGGGTGTGGGAACAGAGACACTGAGGAAGGTGGGTTGTCACAGATGCCTAGGCTCATATTCAACTTTCTGAGGAGACCCTGAGGCTGGACTCCCAGATGTAGGGGAGTGTGTCCTGCAGGACCAGCAGGGCTGCCTGGAGGAGGCACTGCGGCCTTCCCACACTGGGGAAGAGAAACTGGGGTTTCAGTGAGGACCACTCCATCCATTCTATCCCGCTGTAGCCTCCATGTGAAGACAAATGGGGGTTACAGCTCTTCCCTGCCATATGCAGCAGGATTGGGGGAGCCAACAGGGAACCTCACCTCCTCCTTCTCCCCAACTTAGAGCAGATACAAGGCCCAGGGCCAGTCGGAGTGTTCTTGTTGCCACAATAAACAGACTCCATGGTTTTCTGGACCAAACTGAGAAACAGCCGGATCCTTCAGAATCTTCAACTCCCTTCTACTCCTGTCGCTTGTTCTAGTTACCTCCATCCTCCCATTCTGTGCAGCAAAATCCGTTCTCCATAGAACGTTTAAATGTTTAAAAGCCTTTGATTCGAAACATACATTATGTAGAACTTAGGAAGCAATTAAAAACACAAAATAAAAAAACATTTGCACATTCACCAAAAAAAGGATATGCAAATAGAAAATATGGACATGTGGTGAAATGTACACTGTTAGCCCTGACAAAAATGCTAATTAGAAACAGGGAGAACAGAGCTGGGAGGGGGCACAGTTGGTAGAGAGCTCGTCTAACGTGCGTGCCGGAGGCCTTGTGTTGGACTCCCCAGTCCAGATCACTGTTGCGATAATGGTGATTCTCAGGCAGGGCCTCTGGGCATCCCAGCAGGGAATTACCTTGTTACACTGGTTTAGGTGGGAAGACCTATTGACTGTCGGAGGCACTACACTCTGGCTCCTGAACTATACAAATGTAGAAGGAGAGCTGAGCAGCCTGCATTTGTCACTATCACCTGATTGCTTGCTTCATGCCCCACCTCCATGCCTTCCCCCCAGCGATGCAGCGGACCTTGAACTGGGGACCAGAACAAACACTTCCACCCTTAAGTTGCTTTGTTAAGGTGTTTTTATCAAAGCAACAGTGAAAATGAAGCTAAGACACCTGGTGTGGCGGTGTGAACCTGCAATCTTAGCTCTCAGAAGATGAAGTTCAGTATGAGGTTCAGGGGTTCAAGGCCAACCTGGGCTTCATGAGGCTCTGTCCCCAAAGAAAGAAAGGACACAGAGGTAGCCATAATGACTCAATGTTTGTAAGCCTAACACTCTGGAGGCTGTGGTAAGAGAATCGCTGCAAGTTTGAAGCCATCCTGGTCTACAGAAAGAAACCCTGTCACAGATAAAACCTGGGAAGACACTCTGAATAACCCCCAGAATTCCTGAAGCCGAGGTGGTGGTAGATACCAAGAACTGAGAACCCCAGCCCTGGCCAGAGTCAACAGGATATGATCACGGCTCTGGACTTGGGAGCTTTGTATCCCTTAAACATTCTGTGTGAGTCCACAGTCCCAGTTGGTGCTTCTCCAAGAGAAAACATGTGTTCACACAAAACACAAACTGCTAAAAGCAGCGTTACTCTCAAGAACCCTCATTGGAAACAGCCCAAATGTCCATCAACCTGTACCCAGACGAGTAAATCCTACAGATTCCTTCAGCATACTGTACCAGCTGCAAGGGAAGAGCCAGGACACTTGTGTCACATGTGTGTGCTCAGAAGCAGTAAGCAGGGAAGACCGGAGCCTGGAGGCACAGATCTGCCATCTCAGCCACAGGGGAAACTGGGGATGTAGTCTAGTGGTAGAGTGTCCGCCCAATACATGCAAGGCCCAAGAATAGACAGTGGATTGAGTCCTGCTGGCCAGGCCTAGGGACCTCCGCAGGCTGAGGAAGGTGGTCACTCTCCGGAAGCAATCTGGCCTCCTGCCAATCAGGAGCAACAGAGTATACGTTAGGCCAAGCTCAACAGGTTGATAGGATCCACTTCCATCCAGGTCCTGAGGGCTGCACAGTTTGTCTGCATTAGTAAGCTCCTAGCCTGTGTGATCCATAGGGCTGTAGGAGGTGGGAGGGATGCTGGGAGTCTGGCAATGCATGGTGCGTACCACACCCTGTTGTCATGTAGAAAGGTCCCAGGTCCCCAAACCCTGCTTCCCATCTCTGCCCTCCACACATCCCATCCCAGATTCAGCGCTGCTGGAGTACATGCCGGGCCATTCATCTTCATTCTGCCAGTAACCCGTAAAACAGCAAATAAAAGCCAATAAAAAGAGTGGACACCCTCCTGCCAGAGCTTTGACATGGGAATTTGAGGCCAGCCCGGGGCCACATAGATCTTCCTTCTCCAAAAAAAATAAAATTAAAAGACAAAACGACCCTGGAAGGAGTGGGGAAGGCTGCTCTCTCCCTGCTGAGACCCTGTGCTGGGACGGATTGGGCTTCTGCCTGATGGCCAGGTCCCTTGCACACCTAACTGACAGGCCCCCCCCCAAACCACAGCGGCAGCCTCACATCCTGCAGCACCACCTGGAGGCTCTCTAGTGCACAGCAAAGAGTGTTTTCCCAGGATTTACTCTGCAGCCCATGGTAGCTTGTCCAGCTCTGGGCTTTCAGCAAATGCGGGACGCCTTTCCTTTTATTGTCCTCTCCTTAGAGTCTTCTCCAAGCCACGCATGCCAGAGACAGATGTGCGCGGGTCGCAGGGCTCACCCTCCCCTTGGCCTCCCTCAGGCCCAGTCATGCAGGTCCTGAAGTGTGGGACAGAAAAGGTACAGTGATCCTGGGGTAGGCCTCTGCTAGAGAGCTGGGAGCTGGTGCGGGGGTGGATACAGGTGGCTGTTTGGTAATATTCGGGACCCGCAGCTGGCACAGAACTGGCTGATTCCCAGTCACCTTTGAGCATAGCCCACCTCTACCCCCCTCCTCAGTAAGATACCGAAAGGTGTATGTGGTAGGAGCGAGACCACCCCTTGCAATCCCCCCTCCTTCTCATCTCTCAGGTGAACTCTGACTGGATCTCTTCTCATGCCCCTGCAGCCTTCATTAATCTCTCTTAGTCTTGGTTTAATCCTAACCAGGCTATGACCCTGTCTCCTATGTACCACAGAGCTGACGCCCAGCTCACTACCCCATACTTGTGGGCATCCTCCTTGGAAAACTCAGAATCTGCTCTAGATGAGACTAGTTGCTGCCAGCCCCATCCTGGCTTGCTGACCCCTCATTAGGCCGCTCGGACACCTGCTTGCTGGGGCTGGGGCTCTGGCAGAAGGGTGCTGAGCCTGGTACTTATTTCCCGGCCCCATCTTCCTCAGGTGACCGTATCCATATGGTCTGAGCACCTGAATCTACAGAGTCCCAGCATAGAATGAACATGGGGATGAAGGATGAGGACTTCCTGTGAGTCACCTGATCCCAAGGACATTGTGGTAATAGCTGAAGTCTTTTGTCGGGTTGAAGATCTCCCCTGGCCCCAAAGTCTTTGTGCACAGTGTAGCCACATGAAGACTCCAAGTACACTTGGGATGCCAAGATATTGAGGCCCAAAAGTGACTGTCTAGATACCCAGCCAGGACAAGGACACAGAGCACAAACAGGTTTAGCGGCACAGGCAGATGATTCTGTCAGCATATGGCAAACATCTGTAGGCCTCTTTTCCAAAGAAGAGGAAATGCAAACTCACACAAAATCCAGAGCTTAAATGTGCACAGAACCTTTATTAAGACCAACCAAAAGTTCAATAGCTACATGCCTAGCAAATCCCACTCCTCTCTCCATCAAGCTGAGAGCACCCACCCTAGCCGGCCATCCTCCCTGCTTTCTTCCCTGGGTCAGGGATGTCCAGATTTCCAGAAGGCCAGGGGACTGGACAGGTTCAGGAGACCACACAAAGGCTGAAGCAGTGGATGCTGGGAGAGGTCAGCCAACTCATCTGCTGATCAGTAGGAGGCCGGCAGCTGAGCTCAGGAGAACTTCTTCATCTGTTGAGTGATCCAGGGCAGGAAGGACTGCACGCGGGCATAGACCCCAGGGATGTTTCTCAGGGCACAGCCATAGCCCCAGCTCACCACTCCCACCAAGTTCCAGGAGCCTGCCACCCTGCAGACCAGGGGACCACCTGAGTCACCCTAGAAGAGGAAGAAGCCTCAGTAAGTATTGGCCTTGAAATGGGGACAGGTACAGGAAGGGGGAGGTTGATGAGACTCACATAGCAGGTCCCACGACCTTCACTGCCAGCACACAGCATGTCATCTTGGATGAATTTGTGGTTATGGTGGCGGTGCCTTGTGGCATTGTGGTACATCTGCTCACAAAGGTCATTGTCCACTATCTTCACCCGGACCTGATGCAGGCGGTAGGGAGGTGGCAGTGATCCTGGGGAGAGCGGAAGCAGGGCTGGTGGCACATAGCTCCTACCTGTCCATGACCCTACCTTTCCTCCTGGGGGCTGAGAATAGCTCTGTCCCTACTCAAATCCATCCCTGGAACAGTGTGTGTGGGAGACACCAATCTGCAAGATCCATGTCCAACTCTAATACTTAGGAGGCTAAAGATGGATTCTGTCTGCTTATAGGGGCCAGCGATATGGCTCAGCAGGTAGAAGTACTTGCTGCCAATTCTGAAGACCTGAGTTCAAGCCCAGGGACTCAGAAGGAGAAAACATTCCTGCAAGATGAGTGCCATGACACACGCCCCCCCAAATAAACACATAAGTAATGCAACAAAAATCTATCTGCCTATAGTCCAAGAACCAAAGAGAGTTCAACAGGATGTTCTAGTATTCCCTAGAAGAGAAGGAAGAGGAGGAAGAAGAGGGAGAATGGGGGGATAAGGAGGAGGAGGGACTTTCCCCCTCAGAGTCTTGGGTTCTGGGCCCAGCCATGCCATTGGCATCAGGTGCAGAGCTCTGGTGAACATCTAAGGTATCTGGGGGAAACATCCTGTATTGGTCAGTACTTCTCTCTTCCCTCCCGGATCCTGCACCCTAGGACCCCAGTGCCACCCGCCAGGGATCCTCAGATGACAAGTTTGTTCCCACAGCCCAAACCTTTCCTTGATACGTACCGAACATGTGGACCATGCCCCAGCCAGTCACCCAGCAAGGGTACCTCGAGGTGACCTCGAGAGACCCAGAGGTCAGTTTGACAGGCTTGATGTTGGCAGAGCAGTCCAGGGGTTTCTCCAGCCGGAGCAGAGCCACATCTGAACCCAGGACACCATTCACATAGTCCTGGTGGATGATGACCCGGCTCACTCTCAGCAGCTCCTTGCCCCCGTAGAGGTAGACATCCCCAGCATGGATCCGGAAGGATGATGGGTCAGCATCTCTCCTGGGGGCAGAAAGAAGCTGTGATGACATAGTCTAGCACGGTGGGGGAGTTGGCCCCGCCCTTCCAATTTACCCCTCATCCCACCCAGCACTGGATGACAAAGGAACTCACTTGTGAATGCAGTGGGCAGCAGTCAGCACCCACTGTGGGTGAATGATGGAGCCCCCACAGATGTGCACCCAGGAGGCCGCGTAGTAGCTGTAGATCCTTAGGCTGACCTGCCATGGCCACTTCCCCTGTGGGGCACTGTGACCACCCACGATGCCCACCAGTACATCCTCAGACACAGGTGCTACAAGCAACAAGTAGAATGTCAGGGACCCAGTGCCCAACCTGCCACCCACACGAGGGTAGAGCAGGTCACACAGGAGTCCCCAGCACCTGGGCTTTATGTAGCCAGTGTAGAAAGAATGGGTTGCATGGGGTAAGAATTCACCTGGGGTTCCAGCAGTGGTACACCCAACGAAGAGGAGGGTCAGGCACAGCAGGTGCAACATCTGTAGAGAGACAGAGAGAGTACGTGAACGGGGATGGGCTGGCTTCCCTCAGGCTGGAGCGAGCTGGAGCCCCTGCATGGATTCAGGAGAAGACAGAAGCATGGAAGGGCATGGAGGACGCCAGGCTTGCCTGGGATGGAGAAGACTGGAACCCAGGGATGAGCATCTGGGAGGGAGGAGGCTGATGCCCTTACCATGCCAGGTCTCGGGAGCTCCCTCCTGCCAAGGCTTCCCAGCCCTTTATTCTCAAGCCCCAGGAAGTGGGCAGGAGCATTGGTCAGACCTCTGCTCCAAGGAGGGGCTGGAAGGAAGTGGCATTTAACCTCAGGCAGGGACTGTTGGGAACTATGTCCTTCCCTGGGTCCAGGCACCCAGAATAACAGTCATAAGGGTGTCACTGTCTGCTCCAAGCAGCATCATGGGGAAGTTTGGAGGAGGAGTGCCTACTTCACCCCAACTTACAACGTGAGCGTCCAGGGAAGAAAACCCTCTCCAGCTGTGTAGGTGACACTCAGACCCGGGTTAACAAGCTCCCCCATGCCAGGTGCATATAATCATGCTATCGACATCACAGGGAAGCTTCTGCCCAAGGCTCTCCCTGGGCCTACAGTGTCTAGAACACAGGTCCCAAATACACATCACAAAAACTGCCCTGAATTGCTGAGAACCTCGCTACCAAGAACACTCCTAGGCAGAGCTTACGGCATGGAACCCAGGACCCGTTCTTTGTAACAGTTGTGGGAGTATGAAGCCCAAAGATCCCAAGGCTTGCCAGCAGCTCCTACACTCCACATCCTTGCTGACAGCAACTCCGTCTTGAGTTTCTCCTCCACAAATCTTAGCATCAGATGTGCTCTGGAACCACCACGGGCTCTGGCAGAGGTCTCCCAATTTGTGGCCGGTAATTCTGTGTGTGAGGGAGATGTGGGTTGGTCTCATGTAGTCCAAGATGACCTCGAGCTCAGTATGTAGCCTAGGATAACCTTGAGCTTCTGATTCTCCTGCCTTTACTTCTCTCCCAAGTACTGGGATTACTGTTGTGCACCAACCATGCCTGGTTTTATGCATTGCTGGGGCATTTTAGGCAAGTACTCTACCCGCTCCCAGCCTCTGGCAGTTCTTTTCTTTTGGAGGCAGGGAGGGGGCAGTGAGACAGGGTTTCTCTGTGTAGCCCTGGCTGTCCTAGAACTTGCTCTGTAGACCAGGCTGGCTTCAAACTCAGAGACCCGCCTACCTCTGCCTCCTGAGTGCTGTGATTAAAGGTGTGCACCACCACAGCCTGGCCCTCTGCAGAGCAGTTCTTTTACCTACAGTGTAGTGTTAGCTTTGGAACACTGGGGAAAGTTCAAGGCTCCATGTGGAAACCTAAGGGGCCCATCCCCCATACTCAGGGTCAGATTCCTAGGTTTGCCATGGTTCGGTCCCTTCACTCACACTACCAAGAAGAATGAGGCTCACCAGCCCCATGAGAACCTCCTTTTTTTCAGCCACCATGATACCATCTTTCAGAAAGGGTCCCGTCAGTCATTGGAAACATGTTCCTGCTCTTTTCCCAAGGTGTCACAGAAAGCAATGACCCCTTGCTCAGAACTTGAGGTCTCCAAGCTCTGAGAAAGTGGCTTTAGGTTTCAGGTAGGACTGGTGGAATTGCACACCCAGTTGTTCAGGGCTGGCTCTATCTGGGGAGTATGGAGGAAGCAAGGGAGATGCATATCTGGCCCAGGTCCTCAGACAGTGAGATCAAGTCCTGAGTGCTTGGACTAAGTGTACAGAGCACCCGTGCATAGGGACAGTGTGAATCCGGCAGCCCCACAATGGGTCAGGGTACTTTGGGAGAATTGTGTAAGCCTAGCATCTTCCTTGCACTGTAGCAAGGAAGCAAGGGGGGACTGTGAGGTGGGAATCACAGCCTGAAAGAAAGCCTAGCTGTGGTGTAGCCTCAAAACCTGCATGAACCATCAAGACTGGAAACAGCTAGCCAGGTGTGGTGGCACACACCTTTTATCCCAACAGAAAGAGGGAGCATGTATATCTCTGTGAGTTTAAGGCCAGTCTGGTCTAAATCGTGAGCTCCAGGCTAGTCAAGGCTACACAGTGGGATCCTGTCTCAAACAACAAAACAAAGTAAGACTGGGAATGGCAAAAGAGGGAGAAATAGGTTCCCCTAGACAAGGGATGCCCATCTTGGCAGTTGCATGGGAGTACAGACAGCAGGTGAGTTCAGGGTTGGCCCCTTTACGTCTTCCAAGGAACCTAGAAAAACCTAGGGGGTGACCCAAGAGTTCACTCAAGGGAAACCATTTCCTGCTTCCTGTGGCTGTTGCAGGCCCAGGGTGCCTTATCTGGGTGAGATCACCTGAGGCCCCATTAGTGCTCCTGCTGTCACTGTTAGGCAACAAGACCTGACCTGGAGACAGGATACCTGGCCGCCCTGATAGAGACAGGACCAGGCCACCATGAATGTGCACATCCAGCGATAGGATCAGAGAGAACTAGGGAGCCCAGGATTTGGGTCAGGTAGCCGTTAGCTCAAGAGCCACAACCTAACCAGTGAGAGGTCCTGTCCAAGTTCTGGGTTCAGGGATGCCGTTAGGTAAAGGATGTGGTTGCTCAGGGCTGGTGTTGCAAGAGGAGAGGCTGGACTGGGCCATCATTGTCTTGGAGTAAAATGACTCGAGTTGTCAAGACACTTAAACTACAGCTGATCGGAGGCACAGACTAGGTTTTCCAATGTCCCCAAATATATCCCAGCCTGTGCTCAAGAGGAGCATGGTTTATTGATGAGTCAGCTCCTGGGTTAGGGACAGTACTTTTGCAAGACCCAAAAAGTCTTCCTCTTGGGTTCTGGGTGATCCGTGGAGAAATATACATTGTCCACATGATCAGATTTTGCTACAGGAGAGCCTGCTTGTTGGTCCTGGCCGCCCGGCCTAGATTAGACCCAAAATAAACACACAGAAACTGTATTAATTAAATCATTACTTGGCCCATTAGCTCTAGTTTCTTACTGGATAACTCTTACATATTAATTTAACCCATTTCTATTCATCTGTATATCACCATGAGGCTGTGGCCTACCAGCAAAGTCTCAGCACGTCTATCTCTGGCAGCGGATCCATGGCGTCTGTCTCCCTCTCCGCCTTCCTTCTCCCAGCATTCAGTCCAGTTTTCCCTGCCTACCTAAGTTCTGCCCTATCAACAGGCCAAGGCAGTTTCTTTATTCATTAACGGTAATCACAGCACATCAAGATTTGCTCAGTCACATGTGATGCTGGCTGGTTCCCAGCATTCTCAGGTTGACATTGAGGGAGCAGTAACAATTTCAGTCACTGGTGATGGGGCACTGGTATACAAGCAGCATGTTGGGATACCCCTGACTAGTATTGGAGGATGCCTTCATGGGTGTTCAGGCTGAGCCTTGAACAGATGGGATATTAGCCTGGGAGTCGGGGACAGAGCAGAATGCCCTGGCATTAAGATGAGCTAGAGTTAGGGGAAAACCTGGGTCTTGACAGCTCTACCTCACAAAGCTGGTCTCAATGTGCTGACTTGTCTTCAGTGCCCAGGGCCACACTTGCCCTATTCTCTTCCCATGGGATCAGGTTCAGATGCAAGCAGGAGAAAAGGTCCAGGGTTGACACTCTCAGCACTTGGTCCTCAACCTGTGTTTTCTGAGTTGTGTGGCCTTAGGGAAACCATTATCTCCTCTGCTCCTAATCTGGAATACGGGGACAATCTGCCCTGCCTTGGGAGGAAAGAGCTGTTCCCAGTGAGTGTGACACAGGAGTGTCCCCAGGAAATGTCCTGGGAGTTATTATTGGTCATTGTCTTTTTGAAAACGGGTTTACCGAGAACATTCCAGAAAGGGTTCCAACACTAATAGGATCCTAAAAGGTTTATTTACGCCGAGATTTCACAAGACACCAGCCAGCTGTGTGTTCATAGAAGCACCTGTCAAAGGCGTCAGGACCCAGTGGGCTCAGCCCTGAGAAAGGCCAGGCTTGGCTGAAACATCTCTGTGCAGACTGCAGAACATTCAATTATGATTTTCTCCATTTAATTTTCTTGTCTTTTGCATTTAATTGTCTCATCTTTTAGAGAGCATTTTGCTGTTTAAAAAAGCAGCAATGTCAGACTGGAGACATAACTCAATGGCAGAATCCTTGTCAGCCCAAGAGTCTGGCTTCAACCCCCAGCACTGTAACAGAAAGAACAAAAACAAACAAACAAACAAACAAAAAACACCAAATCAACAGTGTCTATTAATGAAAACTCATCTGCTTCCTTGTAGATAAGGATAGGGCCAGATCCATTTGTGAAAAAGGACGGGTGTGAACCAAGTCCAGCTCTCAGACTTAAAACCACCTTCTAAGTGTGTGCCTCCTAGACACTGGCCTACAGGCACCAACTCCCCTCACCCCCAGATGCCCCAACAGAGGACACTACACCTGGGGCTTCCTGGGACTTGTAGAAGAAGGTATGTCACCCACTCAGCCTGGTGAGGGTGACCCCACAGACCTGCTACCCTCATTTGCTGTGGATGACTGTCAGGACCTTGCAGGGGGAAGCTACTATATCATCATCAGTAAGGGATGTGGAGACAAAGCTAATCCCTAGGGGGAAGAGTGTGGTTACAGCAGGAATATCACCAGGGTACATTCTCTGGAAGTCAGTGCCACCCTATAAAGGAAGATGAGGTGGGGTTCCTTCCCCATCCCTCCCGCCACCTTTAGAGTCTATCAAGGGTGATCAACTTTCTGAGCCTCCAGGCAAAGGCCACTCAGTGAAACTTAGTGAGAAGTATACTCTGTCCCAGGTGACATGGTGGCTACTGAGGCACAAGTCTGAGGCCAACCTGGCCTACACAGTGAGTTTCAGGCCAGCCAATGTTACAAACATAGAGAGATCCTGTCTCAGAGCCAGGAATGCACACCTTTAATCCTAGTACTTGGGAGGCAGAGGCAAGAAGATCTGTGAGTTCAAGGCCAGCCTGATCTACAGAGTGAGTTCCAGGACTACACAGAGAAACCCTGTCTCAGAAGAAGAAAAAAAAAACCAAACAAATAAAAAGATCTTGTTTGGGGTTGGGGGCAGGTGTGATGATTCTCAGCAGGTACAAGATCTACTAACCCTGACAACCTGAGCTCCATCCCTGAGACTCACATGGTAGGAGGAGGGAGCAGATTCCTACAGCTGTCCTCTGATCTCCACATATGCACCCTTCTCCCCCTACACACACACACACACACACACACACACACACACACACACACACACACACACGCACGCACGCACACATGCGCACAAGCGCACACATGTGCTTGCACACACACATGCATGCGTGCACACATGGACACACGCACACATGCACACTCACTGTGACCACTAGCTTTTGGCCAGAGACTGAGGGAATATTTCTCTACCTTGATAAGTAGACTAGGGGCACTTACACTAACATGTTCTTCTGAAGGGCAGAAGGACACCTTTAGTATATTTACTGGCACCTAGAAGTGCCGACAAGTATTGGCTCCCCTGTTCCAAATCTTAGTGTCCTTGAGCTATACAGAATGCTTCACAGCAGGCATGGGCATCCAGTACCACATGGAGCACAGCTGGGCACAGATTTTGGACTCAAACAGCCCATTGACCACACTTCCTTAGCCCTGGCTCCCACCATGTCACAGGCAGAAAATAAAAGGTTAGGGTGGCACAGGAAGGGTCTTGAGCACAGGCTGTGGGGAATCAGACTGCTTCAGTCAGAGGAGCAGTGCCCATTGCCCCAGCACCCCAAGGCCCCCCTCCTTGCCCCCAGGAAAGGGGAGTTACAAGAGAAAGAGCCGGGTCAACACAATTCCAGCATCCTGGGAGCCCAGAAACTCCATGTTCTCCTACTCTTTGCCATCTGACCCTGAAGCAATGTCACTCAAGTTGTGTGCTACAGAAAAGCCTTTTCCTTCCACCCTCCCTGTCCTGGGGAGGTATTGGAAGCACAGGGCGGGTCTTGCTCTTGATGGGCTGTGCTGGAGAAATAGGGGCCTCTGTGTGTGTGTTTAGAAAGTGTGTGGCGCCTTTGAGGACAGCGGCACTGTCCAGATGCCTGTGGGAGTCATGGAAACAGATGACTGCCACACCCCCTGGAGAGACCCCTCTCTCATTGCTCTGCTCATCTACAGGTAAGAAAGGGAAGGAACCCATACTAAGGCACCTGCTTCCCTTCAGAACAGAGGTCAAACCTGCCCTGCCTTGAGGCCCCTGCTCAGCTAGCTGGGAGCCCCACAAGACCTATGATCTCCCCTGCAATCCTGATTCCCCTTCCAGACTCAGCAGAACCCCAGTCAGAGCCTCTTCCATCCCCTCTCAACCCCTGACCCCTTAAGGTGAAACTCATGGGAGTTTAGCACTCATTGGGCCCCTCCCATCTCCTACAAGTCACAAAGGCCAATGCAACTCACTGCTAAGAACCTGGTTGACCTCTGCAGATTACCAGCTCCGGGGTGGAGCCTCTGGATGAAGGGACATCCCTGTCTGAGTCTGAAGTTGACGCTTCTCACCCAATTCACCTTCCTTCTCCTGCTGCTTCCCGTGAATAGAGTTAGTCAGCCCCTCTCTGCCAAGCCCCACCCACCATGCACCAGGGTCAGAACTGCCCTGTAAGGGAGGCTGTGTAGCTGTCGGCCTTCATCCTTACCCTGGAAATTAGATAGCTGCCACTGTGTGTAGTTCAAGGCAACAGCCCAAGCCACTCAGATAACCTTAGCCACACTGGATAACTGAGTCTACAGAGTCTTGGGGTAAAAAAACTAAAAATGAGGTACAGGAAGGACATCAACATTGCAACAATCTCCTGGCCCTAGAGTGGCATTGATAATGGTCAGAGTATCATTGTCCCAAGGCTGGACACCTGGGATTGTCACACTTTCTATCATTACACAATGTCACCATACCCAGGTTTCAGGATGCTATAGGGATGCTAGGTGCTTGAGAGACAAGAATCAGCCTGAGAACTGTGCAGGGTGCCTGGGGAACATGTGCAGACTGCCCGAGCCCCATGTTTGGTGACTTCAGGCCTTGTTTTCCTGGTCTAGAAAACAGCATCCACAGGTGTTTCCACTAGAGAAAAATAGATTGGTATTCACACAAAAACTCGAACGTGAATGTGCAACACATTTTTATTAAAGAAGTCAGGAAACAGAGCCATGTCCTTCAGTAGCCAGTGCTCAGCGCACTGGGCACCAGCACTCCAGAGCCTAAGCCCTGCACGCCCACCTGGAATCGTGACGAAAGCCGAGCCATCGTCAGCTGACCAGCATGACGCCAGCAGCTGGTCTTAGGAGAACCTCTGCATCTGTCGAGTGATCCAGGGCAGGAAGGACTGCACACGGGCATAGACCCCAGGGATGTCTCTCAGGGCACAACCGTAGCCCCAGCTCACCACTCCCACCAAGTTCCAGGAGCCTGCCACCCTGCAGACCAGGGGGCCACCTGAGTCACCCTGGGAGAAAAAGAAGCACTGATGGTTATTGGCTCTGACGTGGGAATGGGGACAGAGACGGGGAGGTGGATGGGACTCACATAGCAGGAGTCTCGGCCCTCGCTGCCTGCGCATAACATGTCCCGTAGGATGAGTCTCTGACCACGATAGTGGTGGCGGGAAGCATTGTGGTAGAGCTGCTCACAAAGGTCATTGTCCACTATCTTCACCTGCACCTGCTGCAGGCGGTAGGGAGGTGGCAGTGATCCTGGGGAGAAGAGAGGTGAGACTGGTTGGTGCATAGATCCCCTAGCCATCCCACGACCCTACTGCTCCACCTGGGGGTCGAGGGGACGCCTAGCTCCAGTGTAGCTCCATCCCTGTCTAAGGCCAGATGCCTCTCTGAGCTTCAGTCTCCTTTCTGAAAAGGAATGTGTGGATGCCAGCCCGAAGGGGCTGTGTTCACCCATAACTGCTTGGACACATGGATTCTGTCTGCTTGTCTGTCAAGGGCCAAACAAAAGGGTTTGTTTGCTGGCATTTCTCCAAAATACTTTATTATTAGTTGGAAAATAAGAACCAATCCTTCCACCTCAGAATCTTGATTTTCTGGGCCCAACTGTGTCATTGGTCCCAGATGCAGAGACTCCGACGGATGTCTAGAGTAACTTGGAGATGTAGCCAGATTAGTCCATGTTGGTCCGCATCTCTCTCTTTCCTCTTTGGGTCCTACCCCCAGGACCTTGGTACCACCCACGAGGAGTCCTCAGATGGCAGGTTTGTTCCCACAGCTCACATGCTTCTCCAATACTTACTGTACATGCTCACTGTACCCCAGCCAGTCACCCAGCACACATCATTCTGGTTGATCTCAAGAGATCCAGAGGACAGCTTGACAGGCCTGACATTGGCAAAGGATTGCACAGGTGCTGCCAGCCGAAGCAGAGCCACGTCTGAACCCAGGCCAGCATGGACAAAGTCCTGGTGGATGATGACCCGGCTCACTCTCAGCAGCTCCTTGCTCCCGTAGAGGTAGACATCCCCAGCATGGATCCGGAAGGATGATGGGTCAGCATCTCTCCTGGGGGCAGAAAGAAGCTGTGATGACATAGTCTAGCACGGTGGGGGAGTTGGCCCCGCCCTTCCGACTTACCCCTCATCCCACCCAGCACTGGATGACAAAGGAACTCACTTGCGAATGCAGTGGGCAGCAGTCAGCACCCACTGTGGGTGAATGATGGAGCCCCCACAGATGTGCACCCAGGAGGCCTCGTAGTAGCTGTAGATCCTTAGGCTGACCTGCCATGGCCACTTCCCCTGTGGGGCACTGTGACCGCCCACGATGCCCACCAGTACATCCTCAGACACATTTTCTGCAAGCAACAAGTAGAATGTCAGGGACCCAGTGCCCAACCTGCCACCCACACTGGAGCAGAGCAGGTCATGCGCATGTCCCCCAGAATCCTGGGGACAGGGCTTCTTGGAGGCTCTGTAGAATGGAAGGAGTGCTGTGGATAAGGACTAACCTGGGGTTCCAGCAGTGGTACACCCAACAAAGAGGAGGGTCAGACACAGCAGGCGCAACATCTGTAGAGAAAAGCACAGGGGCGGGGAGCTGAAGGGGCCTAGAAGTCGCCTGAGTCAGGATGGAGAAGACTTGAGCATGATTCTGGGCAAGAACAGGAGCATGGAGAGGTGTGGAGGGGACTGGGCTTGCCTAGGTTGGGATGGAGAACATGGAAATCCAAAGTCAGTGGAGGTAACTGGGAAAGGAGAGGATGAGGCCCTTACCGTGCCTGGTCTCCACAGCTTCCTCCTGCTTAGGCCTCTCAGCCCCTTTATCCTCAAGCCCCAGGAAGTGGATAGGGGGCTTGGCCCAGTCACTGCTTGGAGGAAGAGCTGGGAGGAAGTGGCATATGACCTCAGGAAGGATGGGAGGGGAGATCTGGAGTCCTTTGCTGCCAGGGTTACATGGGTGTCACCACCTGCTTGCAATAGCATCACCAGGAATGTTGGGAAGAGTCAGAAGTGCCAGATATCCCGGATGCAGCCTGTGTCTTATGGGTGAGACAACCCCCCATCCATCTAGTTAACTCTGAGACTCCAGTGGAGCAACTCCCCCACGCTGGTAGCACACAGCCATATCCAGCACATATCACAAAGAGCTTCAGGCCTAGGGCTCCTCTGCTAAGTGTGCACTGCCCAGCCCCAGACAGTGCATCCTGCAGAAATTACCCAGGGCATTCTGCAAGGGTGTCCTTGCTGCTTCAGTGAGCAGCTGAGGTTTAAGAGCCCAGTGCTGGTCAGGGACACTCACAACTCAGGACTGTGGCTGCTGTGACTAACTTTACTGTCAAATCCAAGAACAGATGTTGCCTGGAGCCTACAGTGGGCAAAGCCAAGCTCTTCTGTTTGTGAACCAGTTAGACAACACTTGCCTGTAGTCTTGGGCTGGCTACTAGAGTGTTCGGGTGGTTGAAGGGCCGAGTCCCAAGGGATAGGCCACGTGCCTGCCCCACTCCTAACTCTACAATGGAATTTGCCCTTTTAGGTCCAAAGGGACACCTTGCTAGCCTGATTCTGGAAGCCCAGTGTTCCTGGCAGGAACCCGGAGATCACCTGGATCCCATCCCCAGCCCAACACTTCACGGCTAGGAGAGTGTGCCCCGAGGAGACATCATCAGCCAGCATCCGTGGGCATTTCTGGTTTGGAGTCTGTGATGACGTCACTGGCACACGGTAGAAGCAACAGTGCTGCCAAACTCCAGGGCTCTCCCACTTTACAGTTTACAGTGTCCCATTAAAATGACCCAGTTCTGCCACAGACATATTCTGTCCCACCCATCTTGTGGCCAAAACAAAGATGCCAAAGAATTCTAGACCTCAGCTGAGAATTTGTCAGTAACTGGCTCCCTACAGTGTCCCTGCTGTCAACATAGGAGGATCAGGACACCCACTGTCCCCTCCACAGGGGCTGTCAGAGGCAGCTCAGAGCCAGAGTGGGGACTCACCTTGGTTCCAAAAATACCAAGTCCCCTTATATAAGAACTAGCCACAGGTGTTGTGAGGCCCTCAAGAATGGCAGGTGTAGCCAGAACTGCCCAGGACACAAGTTCTTGGGAATTCAGTGGCAGAAGGATTTCTCAGGAAGAAGCAAGACAGATGATTCCCGTACCCCTGAGCAGGAGGAAGGGTTTATATGCTAAACTGGACAAAGGTGACCCACAGCTACCTCAAACCTGAACCCTGAACCCTGGCTTCTTCAAACATTTATTAGCAAGTCCAACATCAGTAAAAAGACAATATGGGTATCGGAGCCTGACGGGAAATGCTTGGATGGCTATCATAACAACAGCCAGGCCATTGCCACATCCAGTGATAGGATCAAAAACAGCCCGCAGCCATATAGCGGTGGGGTGCATCTGTTAGCACAGGGGCCACAGACAGGCCAACCAGAGGCTCATGACCAGGTTCTGGTCTCAGGGATGCCGTTAGAAGGATGTGGCTACCCAGGGCTTTGTTGCAAGAAGGGATGTTGGGTAGAAGCTGGGACAGGGGAACAGCACTGGGCACCAGGGTCTCAGAGCAGGGTCTACCCAGGAGTAGTGGAAAGGCAAAACCGTGTTTTTCTTGTGTGTCCTACTGCATCCCAGCCCTAGGGACAAGAAGAATGTATTAGTGATAATCTTAGCACTGGGCAAAGTGCTTCTGAAAGATGTGAAATGTCAAACTGGATCCCTGATGGAATGACAGGGAGGGGAGCAGCACTAGGAGTAAGGCAGCAAGAAGGCTGCAGAGACGGCTCAGCTGTTAAGAGCACTCACCACTCTTGCAGAGGACCTGATGTCAGTTCCCAGCACCACATGCACAGCTCAGAATCACCTGTAACTCCAGCTCCCGGGGTTTCCAACCCTTTGGCATCTTTGGGTCTCTGCACATGTATAAATCTATACACAGAGCACACACACACACACACACCTAAAAATAATAAAAATAAACTTTAAAAAAAGCAAACTTCTAAGATGACAAAAGCCCAACTTCTTAACACCCTCCTGACCTGAGACAAAAGCCTGACAGCTTAAAACAAAGACCTGCTGGAGCCTTTTTCTCCCACCAAGAGAGCTCCTGCTCTGATAAGTTGAAGGTCTGTCTGATCAAGACACTATTAATGAGAATTCTGGAAAAACCGACTGACTGGTTACAGCTACAGTGATGTGGAGAAGTGGGAATGTTGCAGCTGCAGAAGCTAGTTAACGTATCTTGGACTAGCTTTAGTCCAGAACAGCCTCCTTGTCCGCCTGTGTCAGAACTAGCATCCCGTGACTGATAGGTAAAAATCATTGGAATCTATTAACTTACAGACCATAAATGTACTTACTTCCTGTCTCCATGTGTTTGCTCTTCTGAGCATACCCCATTGACCAAGTGTTAAGTTTGTCTTGTCCAGACACTTCAGTTGGAGTGGTGATCTCTTTCTTTGCGACCCAGAACTTCTTTCTTTTTTTAAGCAATTTTGTTTAAAATTGATTTATTTGTTTTATATTCCTGCACACTAGAAGAGGGCATGATGGTTGTGAGCCACCATGTGGTTGCTGGAAATCGAACTCAGGACCCTTGGAAGAGCAGCCAGTGCTTTTAACCACTGAACCATCTCTCCAACCCCCAGAACTTATTTCTAAGGATGCCCTACTCTTGAATTTTAAAAATTACTCATTTATTTGTTCATTTACTTGGTTTTTTTGAGACAGGGTTTCTCTGTGTAACAGTTCTGGCTGTCCTGGTCTTCCTTCGTAGACCAGGCTGGCCTCGAACTAACAGAGATCCACATGCCTCTGCCTCCCAATTGCTGGGATTAAAGGTGTGTGCACCACCACCGCCTGGCTATTTACTTATATTTTTAAAATGTTATTTTAAAATTTTATGTATATGGATGGACGTTCTGCCTACATGTATGTGTTAGTTCTCAAACCTGGGACAAATGGCTGAGGTGCCTATTAAACATCAAAGTGGACATGGTCAATAGGCTCCCCCTGAACCCCTCAGTCCCTGCCTGATACAGGGCCCTCCTGGGTGAAATACCTCACCCCCTACTCTAAACTTCAGCCCAAAGGCTGGCATGTCCTTTCCCTAGCTGCCCTTCCCTATAAAATCCAACCATTTTGGTTACCTGGTCTGTCAGGTCTTTTCTTTGCCCTCTTAGCTGCTGCTCCTAGCTAGTCCCCTCTCCCTTCTCCTCCCCATCTCCTCACTTGGTTGGGGTCAGATCTGCTCTGGGCTTTCCCAGACATCCTTGCCTCTGGCTATGCTCTCCCACACGTCTACAATAACCTTTCTCCTCCACCATGCCTAGGAGCAGCCATGTCCTTTCCTCTGTATTTCTTTCTCATTCATCATTGTCTGTGCACCCCTTGCATGCCGGATGTCCATGGAAGCCAGAAGAAGGTATGAGAGCCTCTAGAACCGAAGCTATAGACAGTTGTGAGCTGCCACGTGGGTGCTAAGAATTAAACCTGTCCTCTGGGAGAGCAGCTAGTGCTCTGAATCGCTAAGTCAGCTCATTTTAAGCTTGTAATCACAATTGGAACACCTTTTTAAAATGTTTGAGCGTGTGTGTGAACGCCTTTAGGGTCATTTTGGACTGCATAATGGCAATTGTTTCTGTGTCTTTTTTAAACCTAAAGTCCAGGGATAAAAAAAAATTAAATTTAAGAAAAAAAAGCAAATTTTTCTAGACTTTACCTCTGAGAGGATTGTTTTAGGGAGCCTACCAGAGATGATCAATCAGACACAGTTTATAGACAATTGAAAGTCTTTATTCCAGCCGATTAGGACTACGCCCTAGCCATAGCCTAAAACTAAATAACAAGAATAGAAGATGCTCTCATAACTGACTTGCCCACAACTGAAAATAGGTCAGTAAAAAAAAAGTGTAAATCCAGTTATGATGGCACACATATTTTATCCCAGCACTTGAGAGGCAGAGGCAGGTGGATCTCTGCATTTGAGGCCAGCCTGTCTACAGAGTGAGTTCCAGGACAGACAGGACTACACGGAGAAGCCCTGTCTCAAAAAAAAAATATTAAATCAATCAATCAATCTAGCACATATTTTCTTCCTTCTGCTGTGTCTCTGTGCTTGTTAAGAAGTCAAATGAGCTACATGTGAATTTTAAGAGAGAAACAGTGACAAGTTAATGTGTGGCCATCACATGGAATTGCTTATGGTTTCAGAACACTACATTTGAAAAATAAAAGTCCAAGACTCACAGGCAGAACCTCAGTAGGGTGCCTTTATCTTCTTTGACATTTATTAAAGAAAGAGAGAGCGAGAACCCTCCAGGAGAGTATGGCCTGGGTTCAAATCTAATCTTAGCTTCCTTATAAAAACCTGTTTCTGTAATGCCTTCCCTCTGGTTTGTTCTATGTAGCTTTAACGGCTGCTCTTCCCAGAGGCTAGCTAGCATTGAAGTACTGTGACCTGCACTGATTTTAAAATGTAACTGTGCTTGAACATCCTGTTCTCATTGGCAACATAAGTTTGCTTTAGGTGATACAGAGTAACCTAATTCCTAGTCTAAGCAACAAGATAGACTGTTTTGCTTTGTTTTGTTGGGGGAGAGAGGTCTCACACTGACTGTATCCTTGGCCAGCCTTGAAATCACTATGTAGACCAGGCTAGTCCTAAACTCATAGAGATTCACCTGCCTCTGCCTCCCAAGTTCTGGAATTAAATGTGGGTGCTCCACAAGATGGGTTTTGGTTTGGTTTTAATATTTTATTTATTTTTATTCTATGCTTATGAATATTATGCCTGTATATAAGTGTATGCAGTACCCCTGGAGACCAGAAGAGGATGTCAGATCCCCTGGAACTGGAGCTATCAATGGTCTCGTTAGGTCCAAGGCAAGCCTTCAAAATGGCAGTGCTGGTTTTCACATAGCACGGATAATAAAAAAAAAAAAGAAAAGAAAAGAAAATGGCAGTGCTGGTGACAATGTCCTAAACAGAAGGACTTTGTCAGGTAAACAGTATTGTTACTGGGTAAACAGAAACCCAAGCTCAGCAGCCCTCAGGGATCTAGTAAGGTGGACTTCTGCTACCAGGAAAGTCACTCCTCCCCACTTCCCGCTGATGGTCAACTCCCCTGATCACAGCCCCCATGCCAGTGGGCCGCTGTTTTCTGCCCTCAAGCCTGGCAGTTTGATTCCCCAAATAAGCTTATCTTTGTACCCAAGGAGTGGTCTAGTTTCATTGAGCCCTTGGTTACAGTTGTGAACTGCCATGTGAGTGCAGGGAACTAAGCAAGTATCTCCAGAAGAGAAGCCCAGTGCTCCCGGTCACTGTGCCATCTCTGCAACCCCTACTAGATGCTCTTAAAGAAATTGTTTAGTAGCCGGGCAGTGGTGGTGCACACCTTTAATCCCAGCACTCAAGAGGCAGAGGCAGGCGGATCTCTGTGAGGCCAGCCTGGTCTACATAGTGAGTTTCAGGACAGGCTCCAAAGCTACACATCGTGCCTCGAAAAAAATAAAAATAAAAAAGAAAGAAAAGAAAAGAAAAAAGAAAAAAATTGTTTAGTGCTGTGTTGTCAGTGACTGGCCAGCCTGGTCTACCAAGTGAGTTCCAGGACAGCCAGGACTATAACACAGAGAAACCCTGTCTCAAAACAAAACACAACAAAAAACAAACTGAAAAAAATTTAAAAGAAAAGGCAAGACTGTGTGTTATATTCATAAGAGTTCTGCTGTTTTCTGATGTCTGTGTTTCAGACTTTGGCTACTTAGGAAACGTCTTAAAGAAAAGGTCTATTTAAAGATTGGTCTGTGGTGACATCTTTAAATGCTTTGTACGCAACTATTTTCAGTTGACTTTAGTACATTTTTAAAATAATTTGTTATGATTTATTTAACTTTATTTATGTGCATTGGTGTGAAGTTGTCAGATCCCCTGGGGAACAGGAGTTACAGACAGTTGTGAGCTGCCATGTGGGTGCTGGGAATTGAACCTGGGTCTTCTGGAAGAGCAGTGCTCTTAACCGCTGAGCCATCTCTCCAACCCCTGACTTTAGTACATTTAACACCCAAAGTATCTGACTAGAAACATGCTTGACTGTTTCTAAACTTTATATATTATGTAAAAATTACAGAGTTGTAAATTTCACGCTGTTGTTCAAGGAAGAGGCTGCAGCAGGTCAGAACCAGCCTGAACAGTGGGCACATCTCAGCATGCCCTGCTTTCCTCTTGTAATGGGTTTGCTGCGAGTCTCCGGCAGCTTGCTGTAGGATCCTGAAAGCATCCAGTCCCCAAGCAGGCTGCGAGTCCCTGGCAGCTTGCTGTGGGGTCCCTGCAGCGGTAGACAGTGGGTCCTGGGGCGGTGCAAGTCCCTGGCAGTAGGCAGAGGGAGCAGCCAGTCCTAGGCAGGGACTGCACACGAGACCACGCGGCAGGAAGGTGACTGGTTCCCGGCAAGCCATGTGGGTGGCGGTGAGTGGGAGGCAGACAAATAGGCACACCATACAGAGTAAAGTTGGACATTTATTAGGTGGGTTATGGAGGAAAAGGGAAAAGGGGAGAAGAGGGAAGAGAGAGAGACAGAGAGAGAGAGAGAGAAACAGAGAGAGAGAGAGAGAGAGAGAGAGAGAGAGAGAGAGAGAGAGAGAAAAGAGAACCCGAAAGGGGGGAAGGGGAGAAGTGGGGAGAGGCAGAAGCTGCCTCTTCGAGAGAGGGAGGGACTAAGGCTGCCAGTAGGAAGGGAGTGGGCGTGGCTTGTCTCTTAAAGAGACAGAACATTACACCTCTGTCACAGAGACCATCGTGCCAACCCATATGAGCACACAGAACAAGACGTGCACTTGGGTTTTAGTCTAGTCCACCTGGTGGCCGTGTCTTTTTCCCACTGGCTGGGGTCCTACCTCCCAGTCTTTTGTGGTTGGCTAGCTTCAAAAGACTTAATACAAAGAAAATGACGGAAAAGGGGGAAGAGATTGACCCTTTAGGACTTTAGTGTAAACAAAGGTTTTACCAAGATGGGGAATCAAAACATTTGCATAAAGGTTTTATGAGAAATAAAGAGATTTTAGTTTTTATCATAAACACAGGATTTATAGTATTTGATTTAAAGAAAAAAAGATGAGATGCCCGCCTCTGCCTCCAGAGTGCTGGGATGAAAGGCGTGTGGCACCCCTGCCCAGCTGATACTGGGCTTCTTTTTTTTTTCTTTAAAAAAAAAGGGAAAACAAACTATCTTTTTTCATTATACATACCAATCCAAGTTCCCACTCCCTTCCCCCCTCCCATTCCCTCCACTTACTCTCTCCCACCCCCATCCACTCCTCAGAGAAGGTAAGGCACATTGCTTTGGAGAAGGTCCAAGGCCCTCCCTACTATGTCTAGAGTGAGCAAGGTATCCATCCAAAGAGACTAGGTTCCCAAAAAGCCAGTACAAGCTGGGATAAATCATGGGGTGGCACAGGTTTTTAACCCTAGCCTTGAGGTAGGCAGATCATAAGTTTGAGGCAGCCTACCTAGTGAGTTTATCCTGGATTTTGGATGAGCCCTAACTCCCATTGTAAGAGTTCTTTTTTCTGAGACAGAAGAGAACACAGAGGGAACAGACACATGGAAACCCAGCAGAGTTTAGTGATAAAGTCACAGTGACAGCATGTGGACCTGGAGAAACTGGAAGGACAAGGGCCATGCCCTGAAGCCAGTGGTGAAAACTTGGTGTCAGACACTCCAAGATGAGAGTTCACCCTGGGTCTATGGTGCATGGCTACAACAGATACAAGAAAAAGGTATGTGTGCACCTAGAGCCTCTGGTTCCACAAAGGTACCCAGATCACGTGAAGAAGTACTGTTCCACTAATGGAAATTTAATCAGATTCCCTCCTGCATGGGACAGAGCCCCAAAGGCGGCAGCAGCTTCAAGCCAGGGCAACCCAGGTTGACTCTGCCTTGGCTACCTCCTGACCAGGAGATTTGAAAATACCCCTGATTTTTGTGGTCATTTCACTGGAGGCCAAGAAGCCTACCCAATGCGACAGCTGAGACATTGGAGAGCCTTACTTCTACCCATTTGTTTCCACACTGCTAGCTCTCTGGGAAGGGACAGGGCAGGAAAGATTGTGCAATGCCTCCTCTGTCTCTCTACCTTAAAGCTCCAGCTACGCTTAGCTTTTTCAAGAAGCCCCCCAGCCAGCACTGGTCATTTGAGTTAAAAGTCAAGTTTTCTTCAATACAAAGAATCAATGAGACAAAGAGCTGGTTCTTTGAGAAAATCAACAAAATAGACAAACCTTTATCCAAACTAACCAAAAGGCAGAGAGAGAATATCCAAATTAACAAAATCAGAAATGAAAAGGGGGACATAACAACAGACACAGAGGAAATACAGAGGATCATCAGGTCATATTTTGAAAACCTGTACTCCAC
>PVIU01017668.1:0-41269 GCA_004026605.1 Ondatra zibethicus
AACTTTGGTAGTGGTTGTGTATGTGGTTTTGGTGACAGTAACAATTTTGGTGACAGAGGAAGTTTCAGTGATCACGGTGCCCTTGGTGGCCGCTATGGTGTTAGAGTATTTTGTGGCAGTGGAGATGTCTATAATGGATGGTATTGATGGAAGCAATTTTGGAGATGTTAGAAGATATAGTGATTTTGGCAATTAGAACTACACTATTTTCAATCCAGCCAGTCTAAAAGAGAATCAGGGCCAGGTGGCGGGAGCTCACACCTTTAATCCCAGTACTTGGGAGTCACAAACCTTTAATCCTAGCAACAGGGAGGTGGAGACAGGAAGGGATATGTCTGGACAGAGAGAGGAATATGAGGCAGGAAGAGACAGGAGCTCACAGCATTCAATTAGAGGATTCCTAGAGACAGGATCGCCCATTCGGTCTGAGGATTCGGTAGAGGTAAAAACTAGTGGCTGGATGATCTGTTTCTCTGATCTTTCAGCCTTTATCCCTGCATCTGACTAGGGGTTTTTATTATTAAGACCAATTAGAATTTGTGCTACCTGTCTTATTATTTTGATCACACAAGTCACTTAGACAGCATGTGTGATGTGGGCATTTACCATTAAAATAGTCTGAATGAATGTAAGAATATTTCCACTATATAGCTTAGTCTGCACAGGGTTATAAATTGTACCTTATGAATGTGAACCTAGTTAATATTTAATTTCCTTGCTTGGGATTCCAAGAATGATGCTCAGATTTATAAAGCTTGTTTATGAGTTGACAGTCCTGAGAGTTAAATAGCAACTGATTTTGTAGCAAGTGCTGCAATCATTTAATGCCAGTCTACCTGTTGCCCATGGGGCACAAACGGAGATTGGGTTTGGGTTTGAGAAGTGCTCCCTTGGAACCCAGAGTAAAGAATCCCTATATAAGCTGTTTGAGGGCAAAGTTTTCCAGGGGGAAAAGTCACAACACCATGTGAAGGAGCCTGCAGCACTGAGGGTAAACAGGTGAGCACCAGAACACAGAGCAGGTCAGTCCTTGGGAAACTTTGGTTTAAGCCAGTCTCAATTCAAATTTCTGCTCCGTTACTTCCGAGCTGTGTGTCATCTTCCAACCCAACCACTCACTGCGTCATTTTGGAACATGTGTGTGATAATAACAACTTTAAAAAGTTGTAAGGAGGATTCATAAAACAATAAAAGGAATGAGGTTAACAGCAACTTTAGATTTCCAACAGTCATTTTTCTATTCAAGGGTTTCCCATCTACTATCCACACAATTCTGGATTAAAAAAAATCAATCAGAAAAAATGAATTATTTGTACACAATATTTCTGAAATATTATTATATAATGATTTACATAAAATTTACTACATACTAGAAAGTATAAGTAATCAAAGGAATTTCAGTTAACAAGGGTTTCATAACCTTTCCATTGATATAGCAGAATCGAGAAGAGAGGTCTTGAAAACAAACAAAATTAATACTCCTAAATTATATATATACTTTTATTTTTTAATCTTACTTTTTAAATCAATGAGTTTCAGAAAAGCCAAGTCAGCATTTCCTAGGTTGTTCTGGCAGAGTGTGCTGCGATCCAGCTGTAGCTGATGGTGTTGGCAAAGCTGATCATCTCACCTCAGAGCATTTGAGGCACTGCCAGAGGTGACAGACTGCACATCAAAGCATGCACCATAATTTGTACCTAAACATTCCAGGCAGTCTCTTAGTATCATGCTTGAAGAGAAAGTGGCTATGGACACGAGAATGAATTTAGCCTTGAAGTTGCAATAAGACTCCTATAATAACTCAATGTATTTATCATTAACAGTAAACCCAGAGAAGCTTGTTTTGGGTCAAGCTTCATTTTAACAACATGCCAATGCAATTGCTTGTATTTTTATTTCACCGCAACAACAAGAGTAAAAAAAGATAGTCTCTTTTTCATAGGTATTTGCAATGGAGTAATTTTGTAGATTAGGAAGATGGTAAGCCTTGGGTGGCATATCATCCTGTTTGGGTGATGATGCTATTGACACAGTGACATCCCCTCTGACTCTTCCTCTCTCCAAGGAAAGCCTGTCTTAGTCACTAATCCATTACAGTACTGTATACATTTGTCACAGAGAAGGTGGTTAACAAACCAGCAATTCCAAGCACCACTGTGGGAACTTAATACAGGTCTATACAATGAATTATGTTTTGATGCTCTGGATCAAACTTGGAGCCTCATACAAGTTAGGCTCATTCTTGATTTCTGAACAATACCTTTTCTGCTTAACAAGAAAGGAGGAACTATTATGAGGAAGAATAATACTCATAAACACTGTCAAAGGCAGGAAACTTTATGGAGAACAATCAAGGGGGTGGGGTGAAAGTCTTCAGAAAGACTAGTCAAGAACAAAGTGGACATTGGCTTCTCAAGGTTTTTGAAGGAAGAAAAGTAGACTAATATTCATGACAGCATTATTGAACTTTTTTATAACACTTACTGGGACCAGACATTGTTTCAAAGTGCTAAATTTCATATTCATAAACATATCCAGTCCCTACCTGTTACAGAGATTTGCATTGGCATGGATCTTGGTTTTTTAATACAAATTTAATGTAGGTCAATTTTATTATACTGTATATATATATATACATATATATATTTCTGCTCTTGATTAAGGTGTTGTGTTTATGTAGTTCATTTAAAAATGTAATATATAATTAAAAATATAGGTTAATAGATAATCATCTATAAAAGTCAAGCTTGTAGTCATGTTAGTTAGATTTTCTAGATGGACAGATATGTATTTCAGATGGATAGGCACCCTCAAACCTTTCATAGACTACAGAATACAGCATTTAAACTGTTTTAAGAACTTAGAACTTTTCTTGACAGTTAGACACATCTTCCCCTGGCAGCACCAATTACTTCAAGAGGTTGGTGGGCATTGAAGAAGTTCCTTTTGGAGTTTGCTAGCCATTTGGGCAAGAAACTGCTATTGCCTGGACTGCTTGATGGTATGCTATATGAACTGGACATGCAGGACCCACAGAGAAATGAACTGCTGAACTTGCCTAAAGGTGAGATGATATTTCAGGGTTCCTGCTCCATGAAAGAATCTGCCAGACATTCTGCAGGACACAGAAGAAAGTGACTGACAAACTGCCAATATAGGTGGAACTGTCTTTGAAATTTCCTGCTTCATGAAAAAGCCTGCCAGACACTATGGGCCTGTAGGCTTAAGGTGGGTGCCCACAACATTACAAATGAACTTTAGGTGACTGTCCAGGCAGCAAGATGTCTCTGTCAATTCTAGAGTTTTGGAAGTTGCTTACAATGCACTTCCTGTTTACTTAGGTAACATTATATCCTTCTGGAGTCTTTGATGGAGTTGAAGAATAGAATAGATAGAAAGTAGATATAGTTTTTGTTAATTATGATAAAAGATAAAGTAGATACAGATATTATAACTATAATTCTTGCTTGATACTTCTTTTATTATATGTAATTTTACTATGTTAAAATTAAAACCTTCCTTTTTATTTAAAAGGGGAGGTGATGTGGGATTCCCCTCTGAATGCTGTGAATACCATTGGTTAATAAAGAAACTGGCTTGACCTGATAGGGTAGAACAGAGCTAGGTGGGGAAAACTAAACTAAATGCTGGGAGAAAGGAGGAGGAGTCAGTGAGAAGACATGTATCCTCACAAAGACAGATGCTGGAACTTTACCCGCTAAGCCACAGCCATGTGGCAATACACACATTAATAGAGATGGGTTAAATTAAGATGTAAAAGTTAGTTAATAAGAATCTAGAACTAATGGATGAAGCAGTGATTTAAATAATTTAGTTTATGTGTGATTATTTCAGGGCTGAGCAGCCGGAAATGAACAAACAGCCTCCTACAACACCCACCAGTGACCCTGAGTTAGCTACTACCATTATCTCAGATGAATAGTTATGAACACAGAGAGCAACCTGATCACATGCCTAAACCTGTTACATGCCAAGGCTATACTATGACTTCATACTTTTGATTACAAAGGCTACCATCAAAATACTTTGCTCTCTTGGGAAAAGAAAACAAAATAAAAAACATACTTGGTAGATAATACAAAAAGAAAAATCAAATCAATATAAGGAACATCTTTCAAATGGAGATATTTAAATTCTAAAAGGGTCTTTATGGGATAAAACAAAAGGAGAGCACGGTAAGTAGAAATATCGAGTGACATTTAACATTTATGACAGTTGCTTTTCAAAAGGCAGGTATAAATCATTTGGTCTAAAAATGTAATATGCTATGAGAGAATGCCTGTCTCTAATTTCAGTTAGCTTGATGAGAAATCACCTTTGACATATTTGGACAGTTTTACCTAGGAAGGCAGATGATTTGGAAGCTTTTGCTGTTAAGGAAAGCCAAAAACACAGCCAGCAATCCTGGGGAAGGAGCAGGGCTGGAGGTTTAGGATGCGGTCTTTATTATGCATGCAGTAGCCTTGGGGACCCATGGAGAGAGTGGAGATGCTGCTGTGTGCTTTAGTTCTTTTGCAAAGTGAGGAGCATTATGTTTTATTTTCTTATTTTACAGGACATTTTGAAGAAGATGAAATGTCAAAATTTAATGTGAAAATAATGAAGCAATATTAAAATATGAGCTATAGCAAAAAATCTAGATATTATACTAGCTAAATGAAATGGCTGTGAATGGTGCATGCTTGCTAATGAACCCAACAACCTCACCTATTTTGGTTCAGAAAATACGGATCTATTTTCTTTCAGAAAATTTACAACACATAATTGGAATGAAATCTTAACTCCATTAGTTTTCATACATTAGAAAGATACTAATACAAAAACAATATCACTTCTTGCTATTTGTCTCCAGAGTTATGGTGATCTTGCAGACGTCTGAGCACAGTTTAAGCAGATGGTCAGTTCAGGGTGCTGCATGGCATATTTCACAAGCATTAAGAAATACCATTAAATGAGAAAAGCACATCTCTACCTGCATCATTGCCTTTCAACTGTGTCTTGAATAATAATTGAGGGTAATATATAATTTGGCTTAATTTTCCTGCTGATCAATGCAGTAAAACCTTGGAGGCAATCCAGATGTGTATCATGACTGCTCAAAAAATAAATTTTATTCCTAAAACTTTTTTTTTTGTATTTCCTATGCCTGCAGGTGACATTTAACAAGGACAGAATAGCCACTGATTAAGTAACTGTGCCACACATTGCTTTGCTGACCATGGGCAAATGTATTCTTTCTTCTATGGTGTATTTGCTTTGAAAAAAGTGATCCCAAACTTACATAGCATAGTTATTACTGAGATATGAGATAACCATTATAGATAATTAGTATATGAGGTATTTTCTAGTCTGTTGCTGGAATAAATAACATAACCACAATGAACATAGGCAATCTGCCCAGGGATTAGTGCATCCCATGTTATTGTGTGCTTTGAATGAAAATATCCCCTAGGCTCAGATATTTGAACACTTGACCTCCAAATGGTGGCAGCAATTGGGGGATCTTATGGGGAAGTACAGCCTAGCATATGGAAGCCCACACAGACAGAGGGGCAGAGCTAGGCTCTGTGAATTCATAGCCCATCCCACCTTCAGCTCTCCTTCTCTGCATTAAGTTTAAGTTGAAGTTGTGATATCTCTGCTTCCCAATTCTTCCACTTGCTGCCATGCCTTCCTGCCCTGTTGAACTTGCTGTCCTTACCCCTCTAGAACTACAGTCCAGCATAAAGCTTTTCTCCCGTAAGCTGCTTTAGGCCATGACATTTTGTTATGACAACAGAAAAGTAACTGAATACACGTGCCAATAAACAATCACGACAGTTCCTCACAGACATGCCTATAGATCAGCTTGATAAATACAATTATCCAACTGAGACTTTCTTCGCAGGTGATTCTTGGGGATGTGTGATGACTGAGCTTTTGAGAGCACTTGTCTCTAGCAAGCAGAGCCCATCTGAGAAAGTGCTGCTATCAATAAACTGTGCTTAACTCTATCCTTTTCTATCTAGAATTACTGCCCAAGCTCTCTCAGGCTTTATGTGGATGCAGTTGTTCACGTGGGCGCCATTCTGTTGACTGAGCTTTCTGTCCTGCCCCGTTCCCGTAGTTTTTAAGTCCCAAAGAAGTCACACAGAGGTCTATAGTAGTTATAAACTGATTGGCCTAGTAGCTCAGACTTCTTGTTAACTTTTATAACTTATATTAGCCCATTATTCTTGTCTATGTTAGCCATGTGGCTTGGTATCTTTTTCGGTGAGGTGGTCACATCTTGCTTGCTCTGTGTTTGGATCATGACAGCCGAATAAGCTTTCCTCTTCCCAGAATCCTCCTGTTCTCATTGCCCCGCCTCTACTTCCTGCCTGGTTGTCCTGCCTATACTTCCTGCCTGGCTACTGGCCAATCAGCGTTTTATTAAGATACAATAGACAGGGTACAAACTATTGTCCCACAGCAGGTGTGACATTACCAGTGCTACCTATGACAAGATTCAACCTTTATAAATTACAGATGCCCCTCTATAAGGACTCGAGTGCACCCTTGTGGTTGCAGCTGTTGCAATACCAACCATGGAAAACAGGCATTGAGCATTGGCTCCAGATTACAAAGAATGTTTCTTCTTTCTGTCTATTTATCTATAGATCTATCCATCTGCTGATCAAACATCTATGTTCATATGCATAAATATAGATAAATGAAATAAATATAGGTGCATACAGGATGTATATATAACAATGAAATTAAATAATTTATTAAACAAATGAATAAAAGTTGTTTATATCTGAATGTGGGTTCATAAAAATATTCATGCATCCATGTGCATATGTATTATGTGCTAAATATGCATACACATTCATTGTGACACTTCTTACTAATTTTGGTGCTTCTTATTAATAAATTAAATGGGGTTCTTCTACTGAATAAAAACAGCAAAATAAAAATTATAAAGTGAAAAAGATTAAGGCAAGAACTCTTTCAGCTCTTCAGAGACTTGAAAATTTAATCTTCCAATTTCCCTTTAGTTCAGGTGAAATCAAATTGGGTGGGGGCCACAGTAGCAAATGCTGAATCAGCGGTTGCAGGCATCCCCTCAAAAGATTTACGTATACATTGACCACACATAGAGTGACATAAACCAATTGGCTATACTGGCTTTATTAAGACAATATTTTAGTTGCCACAGTTGGATATTTAGACACTTAAGGCTTTTACTAATTACCATATAAGACCTTGAGGTATTGGCTATGTTTTAGAAAAGAAACTATATCATATCAATGAAAGGGACTTCTGCCATTCTTTTATGACCTTGAACAAATTATTAACTTCCATAAACCTTAGTTTCCTAGTGACTGTAAGCAAAGGACAGTATTGGAACCTTGCTATCACTCTGGGACTTGGGGACATGACTTTCGTATTAGTTGTCTGAGCAGTGTACAACTGTATTTTGCTGTTCAGTTGTGCATCCTGCACATAGCAGTGACTTAATTTAGAAAATGGGCAGCAAAATAAAAGACTAGGTGTCACTTCTGGTGAGAAATTTCAATTTCAGATGAAGATTTACAAATGCAAGCATGGCAAGACAAAGTTTTGGTCAATGTGATGGTTATTTTTATGTATCAGTCGGCTAGGTTAAAGGATAGCCAGAATGCTGGTAAAACACTGGTTCTGGATGCATCCTCGAGGGTGTTTCTGAAAGCATCAGCATGTGCATTAGTAGATTAGATAAAGAAAATTGCCCTCACAACAGAACTAGGTAGCATCTAATATGTAAAGAGTGCAGACAGACAAAGAATGTAGAGAGAATTCCCTTTTTTATAGAACAGTAAGGAAGATGGATATTTTATTGCCTGAGCAGAGCACTCACAGAGCCTCAGCAATAGCTTCTTAAACTTGCTTGTCTTTTCCCACTTCTTTTGTGAGACATTGACCCTAGATTCAGATATAATCATACTTCTGGCTTTACTGGCTCTCCAGATCTTGGCCTCCATACACACAGCATCATTTCTTATGAAATGCTCCCTTATGCTTCACTGTACATTGATTCAGCCTCTCTGGAAAATACGTAGTAAGACAATCAGGCTTCATAGTTCAGGGCTACAGTGGGACAAGATAGAAACTCGTGATGTGCTAGGACATTAAGGTTGTAGTGGTTGTTCTGATAGGTTAATGTGTTTGTAGAATTTCACCTTCAACATTGAGCAGCTATCTATAACACTCCAGGTTCTAGGGAGAACCAGAGCAAACAAAACACGGACATCATTATTAGCCCACAAAAGGCAGTTATGATAGGAACTCAGGACAAGTAGGAAGTCTGGGGATGATAATGAGGGCAGACAAGCTCACAATGGTGGAATGTGGACTTTTCAAAAGAGATCTACAAGCTGGGTTTTGAACACTGTGTTGAAGTTGTTCAGGTTAAAAAAAAAACAATAATGGGGCGAGGAACAATTTTAAGGTCAACAAAATCGATTGACAATCTGAAATGGAAGATGTCCTACTCTTTGTCATGACCTTGTGTGCATTCTTTAAGTAGAATTTCTGTAGACCAAACATTTAAACTTTAAATGTGACATGGAAATTCTGATGCCTAACAAATAACTTCAAAATACATATATGCATTCATTTTCTCCAGTGGATGATTCAAAAGCATCAAGTTCATCAAATTAAATGATAAACTATAAGCAGTTAAACCTAAAAATTCTAGCAGTCCCTAAAATACAAAATAGCTTTTGGTTTTTCTACTATACATCTCTATACGAAAAGGCTCTATATTCAGATACTAGAGTATTTTCTTCTTGTAACTCCCCGCTTCTTCTTTTCTTTCCAATCAAGCAGGTGTTCAGTGTGCAGATGGGGTAGGAAGAGGCAGCACTAACAACTCAGTAGCAGAATACCAACCCTGTAAGATAATTTAAAAGATCTGCAAAGAAGTGGGGTTAGGGGGGAGTCCTCTGCAAAGGCCAAAAGGCTCTGTGAAGGAGGGCATCCATGGTTTACCGAATGGATGGTGGGAAGTGTGGGGAGAGACTCCCACAAAACGAAATAAGATAGGAAAAAACCAATTTTCAGAAATGAATATTTTGAGGTGTATCTAAAAAGTTAGGGTCCTAAGCAAATTCCTTAGGGTTTGATAATCACTTATATCATTAAGAGTTTGTTTTCCTGAAGGATAACACAAGGTTCAATTCAAACAGCAAAACACAATAATGAGTATTGATTTTTTTCTGTAACAAAAATTCAGGCAGAGGTTTCAGGGTTGGTCTGTTCATGGTCACAGGATGCAACCAAGGTTGTTTTCTCTTCCATTTATTTACTCAGTCACCTGAAAATGCTGGGTTCCTTTGGAAGCAGGGAACATCTTCAGTAATGAAGTGACTTCCAGCTGTTTTCCCAGATAGAAGCTTCCTCCTTTTCTGGAAGAAGATGGGCTCCCGTATCAGAATTCTAAGAACTGTGTACTTCCCTGAGATGTTACTGGAAGATGGTGCATACCCCCTCCCCGAAGACAGAGTCCAGGAACATACTGATGTGTTTGTAGGAGAAGAACAAGGACTCACTCCTGGACTTCACAATCCTTAGGGTTAATGAAAGCAAGTCGGTCACGTGGGGAAGGCAGCCGTCTGTAACAGACTCTAAGGACGGTTAAGGACACGGCGAGAAGAAATCAACACGTAGACAAGCCATGCATGTCTGCTTGGTGGAAAGCACTACCGTACAAACCAGCAGGCTTCTGGGATCAACTCTGAGAAAGGGGTCACCTGTCACGGCAGTTTCTCCTGAGGAGAAACGGCCAAGCAATGTGCAGATTTCCTAGTCACTGAATAACGCCAGAAAGCTGTGGGATAATTGTGGATATGTCAAAATAACTAGGAAGGAATGTATTAAGAATTACAGGCTATATTTCTATTAGCCTGCTACTTGTGGCAGGTGCTAAAATGGGTAGTCTGTCTGTCTGTCTGTCTGTCTGTCAGCCCGACAGCTGACTAAATCCCGGGCTTTCATCATTCCTCAAGGCCTCAGGCTTAGTCAGCCAGGTGTGACTGCTGGGCATCTTTCCAATCAGATCCCTGGACCTTTTCTCTTTCCAAGATTCTCCTGGTCCAGTACTTATGGCCCCAAATGCTCAGAGCACTCACAGTCCAGCCTCCCCAACCATCTGTGCTTCACTGAGACCCGTCATGGACATAGATGACCCTCTGATGACAAGACCCATTTTGGTCATGATGGAGACCCGACCTTTCTACACAAGTCTTTTGTTATTTATGCTTTCCATAGTGTTTCTAACACTCATGTTGAAATGTACCTGGCATTGTCCCAGCGTTGAGAAGTGGGGCTTTAAAAGCTTAAAGCAGTGGCAGATTATAGGGCTTTGTCCTCATGAGTAGATTCCCATCAATATTGCAGGAGCAGAGTAGTTACTTAAGAAGTAGATGTGGGGCATGCTCAGTTGCCCTTCTGCCATATTAAGAAGCAGCCCTTAGGCTCTTGGGAGATACTGACACTTTCCAGACCCCTAAACTGAACCAAGTGAACTTGGTTTCTTCATACATTTCTCAATCTCTGGTACTCTGTTGTATCAACAGCAAATAGTCTGAGACAATTTTCCAAATATAGATATGTTTTTCTTAAAAGTTGTTTATTTTGGAAATATCATTATACAGTGCTGCATAAATTGGTGACAGTCAAGAACCAAATGAAAGAAAGATGTCCAAGACACTCAAAAAAGGAAAAAAAACCTATTGGTCAGTTTAGATGAGGCGAGAGTGCCAAGGCTAAGGCCAATGAACTAACAAACAGTGTTAGTTAATATTTTGGTGATGGGATTTTAAGTCTGGAAAAGGAAGACAACTCAGCTGGAATCTTCTAGAAGAAAGACAAATGGACATGGTTGACATCAGCACCTGAGTTTTTGCTTAAAGCGCTCTGTGCTAATCCATCTAAATATGCCCTCTGAGGTGTATTTACTAGGCACATCTGGAGCCTGAGACTGACTCTTTCATATATAGAAAAGTTAGATTAATGACTCTGCAAATGCCTGGAAACTTTATTCCTAACAATTTCCCCCTTGACATCTGAGTCCTATGGTTAATACTGTGAAAGTCTTTCTATACAAACAAAAGTCTTAAGTCAGAGGATTTTGGAAAATAGAGACCTAAATACACAGACCTGTCACTAGCCATTCTTTTTGCTTGCCATTTAAAAATTGCTCCTGCTACTGAGAGAAAGAAAATACTAACATGATGCTTTAATGGAGAATGCATTAGTTGTCTATAGCCTGCCAAGGATATTTTACTGCAAAAACTTGCTTTGCCATCTCTTCTCAGGAATAAGAAGTATGATTAGCATTTAGAAAACAGTGAAGATCTGCCAGGCTTTGGGCCACCATAATAACACTGGAGAAAAGTCCTATT
Organism: Ondatra zibethicus; assembly: GCA_004026605.1. Classification (NCBI taxonomy): domain Eukaryota; kingdom Metazoa; phylum Chordata; class Mammalia; order Rodentia; family Cricetidae; genus Ondatra; species Ondatra zibethicus. The sequence continues at coordinate 11,430 of PVIU01017668.1, forward strand.
TAATTCACAGTTTCTGCTGCTCAAAAATCGAGATTGATGAGAGCTGTAGACAGTGGTACTCGATGATGGGAGCAATGGAGAAGAAATGATCCCATCTCTCGGACAGAATAGAGAACAGGAATAGGTTCACTCCTTTTATAATAGTCCTCCAGGGACTGCAGCAAGAATGACCAATAATTGCTTGTAAATTACCTTCGGAGAGCACACTGTCGTGACCTAAGGAATTTCCATTGGGATCCACGTCCTTAAACGGTTCTACCACTTTCCCATGGTGTCACCTTGATGCATTTCACATCTGAACATTTGGCAGGTACCCAATGTTCAAATCATAGCAGGCCATGGCAGCATAAGCTGAGGACATGGCCCATTGTATAAGTTAAGTATAGTGATATGTAGGGTACAACTGTAGCGTACAACTTTAGCATACATTGTATAAGTTATAAATGAATAGTTTGAACTAGTCTGGCAGAAGATTCAAGGAGAGAATCCTGGATGAGGGGTGGCACTTGGTTGAACCTGTAGAAGAACATGGGAATTGACAGCTTTGAGTCTCTCTTGAATCTTCTGTCTCTTAACCTCACTGCAGGAAGCTTTGATTGTCATGGCTCTAATGCATACACAAAACAGGAGCCATTTCTATAACCTACACCAAAAACAGAAGTCACGGCCATTGAAATAAATCATTTTACAAAGACACCAGGATCCCAAACAAACAGCATAGCCCATTAGAGTCCCAAGCTACTACAAAGTGAAGTTGAGAGGATAACTGCTTATCCAGCCTAAAACTTCGGTCTTATTACTCATCACAAGGAAAAAGAGATATAGACAATGCTAAACTAGCCTGTTAGTTAAGGCTGCAAACTCAGTCTTCAATTGTATTCATGAAGTGAACATAGATTGTGCTGATGGTTAGATGTTTACAGCACAAGGCCGAACATTATCATTCACCACAAATATGGATGTAAACACAAACAGACACAACAGAGGGGTATGGAGAGGGTGGGAGGGACGTGAAAGAGTTTGCTATGTGATCTACCTCATGTCCAAAGTTATGTCAACAGTGGTGTATATCAGACATGCAGAGCCTGGAAAAGTGTGTCTGTGTGTACCTGATAAAAACAGACAACAGCATCTTGTAAGTTCTAGAAACTCTTTTAGATAACACACACATATACATATATGTGTGTGTATCAGTAAACCATCTGCAATGAAAAAGCATGAGGCCTTAATAGGTTGACTAATTTGCCTGAGGTTACACAGGAAGCGGCTGACCTTGTATTCATAAGGACTGTTCTTCCTCGCAATGCTTTTAGAGGCTTGCTTTTTAGTCCTTAAATCGTGTGATGCCTTCATCCAAAGCTAATAAACTTAACAAAATTCACTTTTCTTTAATATATGTCTAAATAAACATTCATATTTCAGTGATGTATATTCATATAACAGCTGCATATAGACACTACACTACACACATACACACACACACACACACACACACACACACACACACACCCTATTTCAAGCATACTGAAAAGATACACCATAATTGGACATACAATGGAATTTGTTTGAAGAAATCTTCTATTACCCAAAGGTATTTAACTCAGTGTGAATGCGGTTTTGCAATGGTTGACTATATATTATTGAAAACCCACAAACCATCTATTTGGACTCTGATTATCATTCCTGTTACTATTAACTGAAAGGAGCTAAACAGTCCTAGAAAAAAAACAAGCTGTTCAGAAACACGATTCTCCACATTACTCAAAGGATTGGATACTTAGTTCTACCTGAGTTTAGGAATTTTCACAATGATCAATATCAAACAATGTGGCCTAAGTGAATCAGACATTCAATTACTTTCTAATTAATTTGACACCTGGAGCAAGATGGACAAGCCATTGGACACCTATAATGGGTAACCTATTATTTCACAAGCAGTACTCTCAAAATTCCCATGTGGCTCACTCTTATCCAAAACATACTTTTAATCTGTGAGAATTTTTGAGACTGAATAAGTCAGTCATTTACCTCTGCCTTATGAATTTATTTATGGGTAAATAACAAGCGAAGAAGTCACGGATTTATACTTTAAGAAAAGGCTCTAATATTTGGTTAGCTTACTGTTTGTTGAAGAATGTGCCTACCTTGTCAGGGAGAATAGAGGGGAGTCATAGGTCCCATCTTTGTTCAATCACAGTCACGCGTGTTGGTCAAGGTCTCTCAGGCATGGTGAATCTATTATCTGCACAAGTGAACTAGCTTCTTATGGTGTAAATCATACCAGGAATACACAGTCTGTTAGTCTCATAAACAGAATACTGACAAATCTACTCAGCTGACAGGTAACCCTGGGTGTCAGCAAGGCTTGAGAGATAACAGGTGCCCCTGGCTAAGCATCTGTAACAAGAATCTGTTTCATTGTACTGTAGGCATCTTTGACTCTTCTCTCCCATCCTAAAATGTAGTGGAGATCAACTGGATAATTTCTAATGCATTTTAAGCCACCTACTCTTCCTTCACTATTGACCACATTTATCCATAGTTATGTCTTAATTGGCGCACCTGCATCCTCCCCTCAGTCCGATGCCATGAGGATCCAGCCCTACAGCCAAAACAATGCTTTCATAGATACGACTATGCTGCTCTCGTGACTAAACCTCTCCATAGGTTTTTCCATTGCCTTCAGGCCGACATTAACTAGCTTGCAGAGGTATCCAAGGCACTCACGTTCACTGCTTGTTCTGTCTCTCTTGCCTGGTCCTCTGGTTCCTGTTTCACAGCTTGAAAAACTGCACTCGTCCTAAGTAACTTGAGCAATACTTTTCCAGAGGCCTTTGAGCAGTTGGATGTGTGAGAGGCTTTCGCTTTCTGCCTCCCGCTGTGTGCTTGCATTCCTCTCATCGCCCAGGAGTTAGCTGAAGTGTAATGTGTCACAGAAGGACTCTCTTGTGGGCCAGATGTTCTTCTTCACGGTTACTATTTACTCCTCTAATACCATGCGATGTATGAAGTATAGACTGTGTCTGGTACTCACATTTAATAAATGACAATCTGATGCATGGGAGATCTTCATAGGGCTTAGTATGTTTAGCACATGGCCAATGCATTGAGCAACTTGGCAGCAGAAAATGAGCTATCGATTTGTCTTCAAATTGTCCATTGTTTTTGCCTTTTCCGTGACATGGTAATGAAAAACACCATAATAAAAGTACTCTCCCCTGGAAAACGCTTAGGGCACTGGGAGAGACAGATTCTCTTCACTTTTTCATCAGGTCGAGACTGATGTTTGTGAAGAGGGACACTAATCAGGAGGGAAAGGCAAGCAAAGCCCCTTGGAAGAGATGGTATTTGAGCTACCTTTAAGGTAGGCTAACTTGGTGTGGCAGAGCTGATCTTAATCCATTCCTTCCAAAAATGTGACTTTCCCCTAAGATTTTGAGAGCCTATTTGATTTCTGAGTCTCAGACTCTTAGCAAGTAAAAGTGGGGTTCTTAAGACATACTTCATGAAGATATTATTAAGTTTAGCATATAATTAATGTTACAGAGATAAGATGGAAATGTATATGAATGGTAAACTCATCTACAAGGTTCATGGCTGTTATACCTTTGGCATCTAACTACCAACAGAAACAGTAAGGCAAAGGCATGTTATCAGACTTCTTGGTGTCTCGTCAATCTCTTATAAATTGTACATTAAGAATCACAGGTTGGCCAGTTCAGGTACTCTCTTCACAATTGCTTAGGGTCTTAGTTGGGACCATCCTTGTGGATTCCTGGGAATTTTTCTAGTGCCAGGTTTCTTGCTAGCCCCGTAATGAATCCCTCAATCAAATTATCTTGTTCCATGCTTTCCCTCCCTGGATGACTATCTTAAATGTCATCATGGAGCCTTCATCCAATGGCTGACAGAGGCAGATGCGGAGATCCACAGCTCAGCACTGGACTGAGCTCCCAAAGTCCAGTCGAAGAGAAGGAGGAACAATAATATGAGCAGAGGGGTCACAACCATGATGGGGATACCTACTAAAACAACTTACCTGAGCTAATGGGAGCTCACCAATTTTGGCCTGACAGCGAGGGAACCAGCATAGAACTAAACCAGACCCTCTAAATGTGGGTGACGGTGTGTGTCTGGGGCAGACTGTGGAGCTACTGGCAGTGAGACCAGGATTTATTCATACTGCTTGTACTGACTTTTTGCAACCCATTCTTTTTGGAGGGATACCTTGTTTGGTCTAGATATAGTGGGGAGGGCCTTGAAACAATGCACTAGACTTTGTTGACTTCCCATGGGATTCCTTACCCTCTCTGAGGAGTAGAAGGGATGGGGGAAGATGGAGGGAGTGGGAAGAGGGGAGGGAGTGGGAAGAGTGGGAACTGTGATCGGTATGTAAGATGAGAAAAGCTAGTTTTTTATAAATAGATAAATAAATTTAAAAAGTATATCAGGCTATTTGTTTGCCTGCTTTCTTTGCCCATATTAATATATGTGTTATGCATGCAGAGGACCAAGGTTGCTTTCTCGAATGATCATCATTTTTACCTTATTCATTGAGGCAATGTCTCTCAATCACTGAGTGACTGCGTTCACTGATGTGTCAAGTCTTGCCAGCAAGCTTGCTCTGTAAGGCTGGCAATACAGGGGCGCTACCATGTTCACATGGCATTTAAATTGCTTCTGGGATCTTGCAAGCAGTTTAGTCACAAAAATGCCTGTCTTGTCCTGGGAGGCTTTTAAAAGTCGGGTTTCTCAACAGTCCTGATATATTTGTGAGAAGAGATGTATTAGTCTTAATCAAATATTAAGACTAAATATGCATGGCATTATAAACCTTTACATTAACAGATTCATTTTTCAAGGGTAATCTGAGATCAATACAAACTGCTTATGTTCATTCCCTAATATGAAAAGTGAGGTCCAATGAGGGTTCACATGGAGTTCAAGGTCATTTGAACAGCTGCTATTAGAGCCGGGGTTTTAACAATGAATTCAAACCAGGCTCCATGCGACTCCTTCACTGTCCTTCCAGGAGCAGAGTGAAGCAAAAGCCACCCACATATTTTTTTCTTAATATGTACTACATAGTTCAGATTATTGTAGGCAAACCAAATACAGAAGTGACTGAGTATGTATAAACAGCACATATTCTGGAATAAATAGGCATTAACAGAGTGAATACACTTCAGATGTTAATAAGTATAATTGAACAGTAATAAAACTGTGGAGTGGGGCAAAGCATGATGAAATTTAGTATTAATTTAGACAGGAACAATTTTCCATATGAGAGTACAGTGAGAAAATTATATATATAATAGGTACAATATATTATATTACATACAATAACATATATTATATAATAATATTATGTAAGAAGATTGTATAAATATAAAATCTTCTCACTGCAATCTTACATGGAAATATGATTCCAATCTCATATGTATATATACACACATACACACACACACACACACACACACACACACACACACACACACACATATATATAATGAAGTTTTTCAAGCAAAAAGAATAGCCACAAGCAAGGCCATGAGGTGAGAAAAGCATGGACTTTTTGAGGAATCCCAAGACTGTCAGTGTCAGTGCAGATATAGCAATATATGTGAAGACAGATGCGGGGGGTGAAACATCTTGTGAAGCCTTATAGATGTTGATGATGGTGGTTGATGACGATGATGATGATGGTGATGATGATGATGATGATGATGGGTGCATTCCCAACCCTTGGAAGGTTTAGATAATAAAAGTGGTGCAGCCTGGCTTGCAGTTTGAAAACTACTACCCTGGTTATTTGGAGAAAAGTGAGACAGGATACTAGAGTGTTCCAGGCATGGATGAGCTTGCTTTGAGTGAAGATTCTACAGAAAGGGTAGTAAAAACAGTTTGATTTTGAAATATACATTTTATGGAAGTACATGCACTCCTGTTCATGGATCCCAAGGAAAAGAAATATAAATGAAACTTTGGAGATAATTTTGTTGGATAACAAGAAACCATTTAGCTCAGATAAGGACTGTTAGATGAGAAGCAGTTTGGGGCTCAAGGGAGGGAGCCCAGGGGAAAGGACCCCTTGGTATTTAAGCAAATACATGAGATGGATAGTTAATGTAGACAATGAGCTGAGGGAAAGGGCCGCAGCTTCAGACTCAGAAGATGAAGCCATAGGGGAGTGTAAGCCTTGCATCTCGATGAGATAGGGCACTCTAGGAAGGAGAGCTGGCAAAGAGGGGTTTCCATCTGGAATCATCCAGCATTTAGAGGAACAATAGCAAGAAAGCTGCAGATAGCAATGGGCAACCAGCAAAGAAAGGAGAGCACATAAAAATGTTGGCTCTAGAAGTTAAACCAACAAACGAACGAGCATTATCTTTGATGAACTAGTGACCACTATACCAAATGTTCCTGACAAATCAGTTAGGACTGAGAACTGATGCTCAAATTGGGCAAGATTTTTTTACTATCATAACTTTGACAGAGAAAGCTTTATCTTGCGGGGGTGAAACTGGAAGCAGGTTAAAATGGGGTAAGAGCTAGGCATCGAAATGCACACCTGCACTCCTGGCACTTGGGACGTCACTCCTTGCAACTTGGAGGTCAGCCTGCTCTACAAAGCAAGTTCTAAGCCATCTTGCTTAGAAAGTAAGTCTCCATCTCCAAATAAAACAGCCAATAAAATTAAAATGAAAATGTTTTATTAAAAGTATAATAAATAAAACTATACATTTGTATTAGAAGCAAAATAGACTAATGTGGCGACAGGCACATTGTGGGGACATATTTCGTCAAATGACATCGTCTGTTTAATGAGAGATATTATGCAGTAGCTGTGTCAAAGTTATTCAAGGAAAACCAAGAGGAAAGGGTAATGCAGAAGAGCAGGAAATCACTGTAGAAGCAACTAAATGATCTGGGTTATAAAACCTTGTTCACAAATTAAGAGTTGCCCTGGGAAGGAAACAGAGAAAAATTATTTCACTTTCCTGGGAAAAGTTCACTGCCACGTAGTCACGTGGTCATAAAGGAAATGAAATCCTTTCTTACTTTTTCTCAAGGGCATGGGGAGGGCAGTTATCACTTGAAAGTGAAGGTGAGAGAGAGGATTTTAAGGATGCGAAGAGCTCAAAGATGATGTGAAAATTGTTATCTTAGAGAAAGAAAGGGAATTTTCTAGTGAAATGTTATTATCAGGAGTATTTGAGAGTCACGAGTCAATGGTTAAGAACTGAAAGCAAGCTGAGTGAGTGCCTCTCTGGCCAGGATCAGCAGCTCAGGTGCTTATGTGGAATGAACGAAAAGGGTTTAACCACTCATTAATAGGACTGAGATTTTGATTCATGAAACAAATCAGCTAAGTGAGAAAAGTAAGCGAAGAATATATGAGATGGAAAATTAGAATGCTGGACTAGGTCAGACTTCATATGTAAGGAGGGAAGGGAGGACATGGAGGATGAAGACTAGGGAAACCATGAAGTCAGCAACTTAAGTTCTAATGGAGATTATAAAAGTTTGGGAGAGAAACTCGGCAAAAGATATCATGTTGCACAGAGGATTTGAAAGGTGTACAGTTAATGGAAATGACAAGGTTCAGTGTGTGATTGGAAATCCAAGAACAGGGAGACAGGGAGAAGGTGGAATGTGCTTAGGGTTAATGTAAATACGAGACTCCAAACTAGGACCCGCAAGTATATGACTCCAAGTGAATGCTCTCTCTCAACTTGACATTTGCCTTTAGTTTTCTTCTGAGCTAGAGGTAAGTGGGAAAAAAGCAGTGCTCTCTTAAAGATGAGTGTATGCTGCGTAGGGAACGAGAGAAGAATCAGACACCGAGTGGGGCCTGCTGAGTTGCACAGGCCCTGGGTTTAGATGGGCTGCCCACTTTATCTTGTACTGAACCTCACTAATGACATTTCCAGCCTTGGAGAGGAAGGTAGCGATTTACAAACGTGCGTAGTTTTCTTCTTTCTCTCTCTCTTGTTTGAGTTAATATCCCCTAATATCACTTTCTATATTTAGAATGCCATTAAAATTTTATCCAAGTCCATAATGGATGTGTTAAAGACTCCATCTGCAGAGTACTCAGCTTCCCACGTAAATTTCTTTAAGACGACTCACGCTCAATAAAAATTAGAATAAAATGAGAAATCTGTTGACTCATGAAAGTGAAGAGCAAGAAATTAAAGAGGAAGTATAAACAAATAAAGGTCTATAGTATTAACTCACACTTGAATGATAGCTCATAGAATAATAATTATGTTTTCATTTTATACAAAATTATTTAAATTATTATATAATTTATTCTATTGTATTATAAAATCATTAAATATATTCAGAAGATATGCAAAAAGAAACAACTAATATCTACCCCATATCCTTAATAAGACGCTAGAACTTTAACAGATTATGTCCTTCCAGGTGTCACATATGTAGTCATATATGTATCTTTGGTGTATTTATTTATTACGTATTATAAAGCACGGTTGGAATTCAATACCATCATTTCTCCATAGATTTTCAGTACAGGAACGAGTAGACAGAGAGAAAGTGAAAGAATGACAGATCCAAGTAGGGGTGTGAGCTTCTCAAACGAGACTCATGTGTCGCTATGCTTACAAGCCATTTGAAGGAGTGTGGTGACTTCTTCAGCTACTATTATTAAAAGCTGTGAATAAACATAAATGGGATCATAGGATGGTCCCCAAAGTGCACCTAACACTGATCGAGTTGATGATGTAAAACCTTAGGTCGCAGGGATGCAGGGAGGTAGGATAGTTTCACAGCAAACAAAAGTTAATAGGCTTGTTCGAGACGCCTGTAAGACGTCTTCGAGCAGTACAAAGTAATAACCAAAGTCATACACATTGGGGCCTTAAATCTGGTACATTGCTATTTTCATGTAAAATATCTATATAAAAAAGGACTACTTAGGGAGGGGAGAAGAATCAAGAACACAGTGAAACTGGTTTAGCTGCATAGTTCTGGGTTTAGGAGGGTCGCCATTTACATTGTGCGTTGTACCTCATAGACCATACTGCCACCACACACCTGCCATCCCTGAACATGCCTTTTATGTTTGTGCATTGGATGATTTTGCCAAAATGAAAACATTACAAAAATAATCAGCAATGATTCCACCCCTTAGAGTGGTGTGATTTTTTTTTTTTTGTATGAGGGGACCATACAAAACATACACTTTGAGTTTATAAACAATAAGTCATCTAAGGGCGATCCTCCAATGACAAAGGAAATTGCCTGTTAATTTCTCTCAGTAACCCTCACAGCAAGTAGTATTAATTTTGCGACAGTTTTTGATTCTAAAGTGGTGAGAAGACTCAACCATACCATGTGTGTCCCCCACTCTTTCCGGATGTTGTTTTATTTTTCCCTCTCTTTTTTTTCAAAGATAAGAACATTTAAAAACTTTTCTACTTTTACTAGAATTTGGAGATGTGAAGAGTTTGTTAAATTTGATTCTGTCTTGTTTGGTTATGTTTTAAAACTACTGTAAAATTATTTTAAAATTGAATTACATAATTGATATGCTTTGTATTCTTGCAATGACATAGTCTTCTAAAATGATATTGAAATATAACTTAGTATTGCATTGTATTTAATTTTATAAGATGAATGCTATATGGGTATATAAGGAAGCAGTAAAAATATTTTTGAGCCTTTACTGTTATAAACAGTACAAATATGAACAGTCTTTGTGAAATTTGTCCAATTTTTAAAAATGTAATTGTGTATCTAAAACTATGCTTTTTTTTCAAGGTTTTTGATCTCTATTTCCAAATTAGCTCATTTTCAGGACTATTCATTGTCAACAGATATTAAGGCACCTTTAAAATAACTTACAATTAGATACAAAACTGCTCACGTTCCATATCTTCATTTCCTAATGAGGGTAAGAAAGCTGTTTTGTGTATGCTCAACTTTTGGAATGATGGCTGTCCTGTTAATGTTACCTGATATTGCCTTTTACAGATTGTCTTTACATTCCTCTGGCTGTTTTGTAAAAGATCTAAATACATTGAGTGGCACGGTTTCCTGTACTTGCCGGAAATAATTGCCAAGGTCCTTCTAGCGTATTTTCAGAGCGCTACAGGGTTGTTGTTTCTGCCTTTGGGGATAGACTTTAAGCTTATGACTCTTTTCATAGCTGAAATAAAGATGTGTGGCAGTTGTAGGTGAGGTCATAACATTAATATCTCACGATGGAGAACATCTTATCACCCATCTCAGAAACATACAGCCACATCATTAACAACAGAGTATGGAATAAAGAAACACACAGGTTCTGGGCCACTTCTGCCTTTGCCATTTGTTTCCCCAATCCCTGACAACATAACCTACTAATAGAACACTTTGGTTATTTGGTGCTCTCTATCGCAAGCATTTCACTAATACTCTCCTGTAAATCTTGTAGGTAACTTTAGGTTAAGAAATACAATTTTGTAATTTCACAAGATTACAAATTAGGACCTAGAAGGTAGAAAACCAACTTAAAGATTTTAATTTTTTTCTTACCCTCTCCAATGTAATTTCTTCAAATTCATATTCAATTTCTGTTCCATTGACCTATTAATAGGAAGAAAAAAGTAAAGAGAATTACTAATGCGTTTTGAGTATGAGATTCTACATTTAAAAACTGCTGGGGGAACTCCAGGTGTGACGGGCATACACCTGTCATTAGAAAGTATTTCCTTCACGTTGGGCTTTGGATAATGTTTTTCCTTAAATGAAAGAGACACGACAAAAATAATTAATGATGATTCCACTGCTTAGAATGTTGTTTTTTTATGTGAGGGGACAGTACAAAATATGCATTATGAGTTTATAAACCAAAGGTTGATGATATATAATTACAAAGGAAATTGTTTACTAATAACTCTTTAGACCTCATGGACAAAATCTGAAATGTGACGTCTAAAATGGCAGTAAAACTCCATGGGATGCCCCCGTACTCCTCTGCTTCCTCCTTTTCTTCTTGCCCCTCCTCTTTCTCCTCTCTTTTGAGGGGCAAAGCGACATTAAGAATGACTGAGTCAGCTAAGAAATTCCATTTCTTTATTGATGCAATTTCAGGTAATATATTCCAATTACTCTTTCTTTTGCTTATTGGAAGCCCTGGACCATGAAACCTGCCCAAATATTTCAGAAGTAATAAAAGAATAAACTAGGACCCGTTTTAAAATTCCTCATTAGAGTTTGTGTCAGCCATCTAAACAATCCTTGAATTGATCTGAATTTAGAAGGAGAAATTTTGAATATAGCCAGGCACCTATGAGTCAACAGATGTGCATAGAGAATTATGAGAAAATGCTGTAAACTGAGCTAAAAACATTGAATTCCTATTTTTATCTACCACAGATTTTTTTCTTAGAAAATTATAATTTCTGAGAAAAAAGTCTTAAACTGTCTATTACTCCCCCTCACCCCTAAAGTATGTCTTGCTCACACCATTAGAATTTAGGAATCATGAAGGGAGGCAGTTTTTCAACTTCAAAATTGTGATTGCCTTTAAAAGTTCTAACGTCAGTCTGGGTTTCTCCCCTTATGGAATTTAAATATAGTACATGGAGACCGAGAGCTCTAGGGAGGCCAGGACTAGATTGCCAGCCCCTTTGCCCAGTGTCGACGTTATTCAAGAGGGAGCTGATGAAGGAGAAACGAGAAATCAGCAAGTAATGAAACTAAGTCTTCTATTGGTCTACAGCCATAGATGTATTTGTAGATTCTCTTTCATAAGAAACAGGGCGGGAATATCGTTGGCAGAAGAGGTACTTGCAGTAGTAATCAGCGAAAATATAGAGCCATAAGGATGGTGGGCTGTGCCTCAGCGACTCGTTCGGAGCATGTTTTTGATTATTCAATTACATGAGCTAATTGGTGAATCACATTTTACTGTGTTATTACATTATCAAACAGACCTAAACTAAATTTGATTTTTCTGGGCTTCAGCAATTTAATGACTCACAGAAAAGGACTTTGTGATGTCAGAAAGCCTCAACAACATTAGGAAAGGTTTGGTTGAGTGTATGTAAAGACAGAGAAAAAGAAAAATCCAACCAAAACTCCTTGTATGTGTATGCTTCTGTCTGAAGTTTTGTTTATCTTTCTTACTTTCCATAGCTGATAGGAGGAGACTGAATTAATGTGATGTGTTTTTGTTCACTCAGTATGGCTCCATGGAGCTTTTTTTCCCCTTTTGCTTCACAGATTCTCTAGAGTGAAGTATTTAAGTGCTGCAAACTGGGGAGGAGGAATAAGATCCAAAGAAGGGAAAATATGCCCCTGATAGTAAATATCCAAAGATGCAAAGTGAAAGGCATTCTTTCAAGAAACAGTTAAAGACAAGAATGTCATACTGGTTTGTATCACAGAGCACATACAGTAGAATACATAATTTTTGCTTAACAGTTCTAAGATTATGCATGCAGAATGTTAGATCCTAGACTCATTCTATATGCACATAATAGTTAGCATTCTGAAGTTCCCTAGTCAGCTTCATGAACAGGTCACACAAGCCTTGTCAGCAGGCTTCTGTGTACTCCAAGGATCTTTAGCTTTCAACTAAAGAATGTAATGTCATTTTCCTAAGATAACAATATTCAGACTCTTTTTGAGGGTAGAGAGTGGCATCTAGGATGTAACCTTGCATTAAAAAGAAGGAATATCATGCCTGTAGCAAAATCTATTGAAATAAAAGAGGAATGAATTCTTTTTAATCATAGGCAAGTCAACATTTCAGCCTTAATTGATAAACATTTTAAACAAGGAATCACAAAGCTAGTGTGGGAATTCAGGAATAAGAAATTTTAGAGGCTCTAATGTCTATTCTCTCATTAGAAGAGCAATGCTTTTATTTCCTTGATGAACTCTAAAAAAAAAAAAGCGAACTACATACACTCTTGGCAGAGATTTTGATAGAAAGAACAAAACACAGAACTAAGAATATTTGTGTATTTGTGTATTTTATCTGTATTTTAATGAGAGCTTCCTAAGTCTTGGCTGTGATTTTATGGATGTTTAAACCTTTTTAATTAATAAGACCAGGAGAACATTCCTTCAGTGTTTCCCACGTTTATATAGATGGTAGCAATTTACTGAGAGGAGACGAATCAAGGAGTAGCTAACAGAGCATCACTCCCACCCATCATAGTGAACATTGTCATCCAGAGGTCAAAACTGTTGAGTATGGCTCTTGTTCTCTTGGCAATGGGGTTTACAGACAAGATGCTGTTGTGTGATCTACCTCCAAGGTCTCAGGATAATCCATATTAGTTCCTTAACATGGAACTTTCTCCTTTTATCTGTGGATGTGTGTGGATGTGTGTGTGTGTGTGTGTGTGTGTGTGTGTGTGTGTGTGTGAGAGAGAGAGAGAGAGAGAGAGAGAGAGAGAGAGAGAGAGAGAGAGAGAGAGAGAGAGAGAGAGATAAGTACATGAAGGTTGGGGGCATGTAAATCATACACTATGTGTGGAAGTCAGAGGATAAACTCAGGTTGTTGGTACCCATCTCCTACATTGTTTGCGCTAGCAGGCACATGAGCTTCTGAGGGATTTTCCCGACTCTACCTTCCTCCTTAACCTAAGATCACAGAGGTTACAGACCTACGCTAATGTTTCTGTGTGTTTGAGGGATTTGAACTCGGGCCCTCACACTTTTACTAAAGCATTATATTTGCAAAGCCAGTTCCCCAACTATTCTGACATGAAACTTTCCACTTATATGAAGTTCTGTATCTGAAAAGAATTCTAGCCAATATGTTTTCCCTTGAGAATTCACATGTCCTGTGATGTTTAAGCATGTTAGTAGTATATTGTGTTTCTGATAGTATGGGGTAGAGAAAGTTGCATGGTGGAGGTTCCTGCTATTCTGAATCTGGTCCTATTCATCACTTATAGTCTCTTCTTTAGCTTTAAAAATAGAGAACTGAGGGACTGTCATAGTGGAAAATCAATAAGAGACACAGATTTTTCCCAGTTTTGCAAAATGTGGTTTTAATAAAACAGGCTATTTCCATTATCCTTGGTTACCTGCCATAGCTACAAGATTCTATTGCTGAAAATACAACACATTTTTACTGCAGAACATAAAGAAATCCCTCTCAAACCAGTTTGGAAGCTTCCTTGCTCCTTTGGTAGCACTGTGAGGTGCTAGAGGGGCTGCTGGTGGGAAGACATATCTAGTGGAGACACAGTATGCTGTACTAGCTACCAGCTAGGCAACATGTGCCTACTGGAACACACTACTATAATGTGGTGACTAATTGCTTTCTGATTGGATTTAAGGGTTGTTCCACAATAGGGAATTTCATCCCGGTGCTGTTAATCTAGTCAAAAGCTCATGGCTACGAGGTCATTAGTTCTAGGGTAGAGCCTGCTTTCAGTTTGCTTAATGGTCATGATGTCCAATTGCCTTCTAAATATTTACATTTATACTCATAGATAGGGGCTTTTCTCAACCTTCTTTCATTTTTTTTTGCCAGTTCTCGGCAGCCAATGCAGAGTCTGCTAAGAATATCAAATTATGAGTACACAGCCTTAAATGGGACATGTTTATCACCATGCTTCTACCCCAAGGCTTAGGAGACATTGTGGAAGAGGAAACAGAAAGAGCAAAGGAGCTAAGAGATGAGGAAGGATGATGTCTTCCAGAAACTGGGATTGCTGCAACCATGACCTCATGGCATGTTTGGTTATCCACACCAGATCAAGCCAGACAAAATGCTAGCTTTGATGGAGGAGGTGCTCTCTAGGTCCCTCCTCTTACCTAGAAGCTTGTTGCAGTTGATAGATGCTGGGAATAGAGAATAATTCTTCTTTGTGGGTGTGACCATTGTAGGTTTACTATTCTTCAGTGGAAGGCCCTACCTCTGCATACATATGGACAGCATTAATTGGACTCAGTGGATGAAAGAGAGAACATTAAATTTGGAGGAAAATGTATTAGAGGGCTATGTGGAGACTTGGAGAGGGAAATAGAAAATAGATATTATCACATTTCAGTATATATGTGTGTGTGTGTGTGTGTGTGTGTGTGTGTGTGTGTGTGTGTGTGTGTTTGGAATTCTCAAAGATTAAAAAACATATTTTCTTCAGATAATTTATTTTTAATAATAATTTATGGCATTGATTCTGCCATGATAGCTGGTAGGTTTCTCTGGTGGCCAGAAATAACAATTTGATGCCACACATTGTCCATCACTTTCTGGACTGGATGCCTTCCTGGCCTCATGGCATTTAAAGGAAGAGAGAGCAAGACTCGCAGCCCACTCACATTTCAACTTGGGACTTAAAGTTATCATTTTATAAACTTGGAATACTTTATATATTTTTTCTGCCTCTGGAAATCCTGAGTCAATTTTACAGTCTCTTTTTCCCTCACTGCTATAGTAACCACCTGCCTAGATGATGATATAATTTGATTTTAAGATTTATTTTTATCTCCTGAAAAGATATTTTTCTTGACTAGCACAGGTGAAATATTTTATGCTTTAATCTTTTTAAATTGGAATCTTAATGATTTCCTTGATTTTTAAAATTTTTACCATCTTTTAAATTTCCCCCAAACTAAGAACAAACTAAACTTTAAGAAGAACATCCTCATGCCGCATGTTTTAACAAGTGCTGAAACAGGAACACCAAAGCAAAGGCCCTTTAAGACTGAACAGAATTCTACCCAAAGAACAATTACTGGCTATCAATAAAGCACCAAGCACAGAGACAGATACTAAGAAAATAAACAAAAAGATATACACATATTCTCAAAAACCATGTTCATTAATGAATACTAATACACAGGCATTTTAAAAGTCCCATGTCAAACCCTGGCTTTCATATGTTTCCACAGGCAACTTGCCCCACACATGTGTATGCACACACACTTAAAAGAAATGCTTAGGGGTGAATGAAGCCCATTCCTGGATGTATTTGTGATAAATTTCCAAAATCAATTAAATAATAATCATGGAGTCCTTGTTGATAGATCAAACCTGGATGGATTCATTATATATTGGTATTGTTGGGAAGTGGTAAATGTAGGTGATGGGGACTAAGAAGAAATAAGTCCCTGGGGTTGTCCTTGGGCTTGCATTCCATTTATATCCTTTATATGTCCTCCCATCTCTACCTTCTGTTTCCCAAAAGTGAGGAACACCCTCTTCCTCATGCTGTCACCATTATGATTTTCTCTCTTAGCACACAGGGCGGAGGACGGTGATCTGAACCTTCTGGAACACTGAGCCAAAAGAAATCCTTCCTTCATCAAGATTGTTATGCGGGACACATTGACAAAAGTAAATAACAGAGACCATCTTAACCCTGACCCTTACCGTGAGTAATTTTTACAAAGTAAGTAAGATATTTCTTTGATTAGTAGTGTTTCAGGATGTAATACTCTCACAGGAAATCAAAAGCCCCAGTTACTGTCATTTCTGTCTCAGAAAACACAGACCATGATACTTTCCCTCATTTGTAGCTACAGTAGGCAGCCACAGGCCCGTTCGCAGTGACTATATTGTGGAGAAAATAGATGAATCAAGGAAAGAGTGGAAGGTTTTACACAGGTAAAATCAGATGTTCTCAAAAATGATCTAGATCATGATGGAATTTCCTCCGGGGTCCAATCCTTTTGCAATTCGTAATTCCTCTACCCACATATCTGAGGGTGTCTCTCTTCAGGAGCCCCAGCTAGACTGGGTTCACCATTATCAAACACTGTGGAACTGCACACATGTGCACTCAAGGACACCTCAGACAGCTGTGCTCATCTGCGGTCCTTTTCCTTAGTGCTCTGCCAGTATCGAGCCTTTTCTCCCTCTGCAAGGTTTCTGTTAGCAGACATGTCTTAAAACTTTGCTACTTTTATATCTGAATCTGTTTGTTTTTAGGTGTTCAGTGAGAATGTCAACAACAGAAAGAAAAAAACACTTTTGAATTGTCCTTCCTACAATTATGAGATTTGTGCATTAGGAAATTTTTTCTGATATATTAAAAATCAGTTTTTCATGAATTGGATGATATTATATGATTATTATGTTAATTTGATTATACGATGAATGTAAACTATACAACGCACATCATAAGAATTTGAGAATTTTAGTCAAAATTTACCCAACATTATTTCCTCAGAACCTAAATTATAAAAAATTATAAAATTCTTTAGAAAAATAAAAGAATTTATGTACAATAATTGCCCAGCACACAGTGAGTCTTCGATAAAAAACTTTTCTATTATTTCCTGACAGTAAGACTGTGAGGGCCATGAGATTTATTTGTTCAACTATTGGATGTTTGCTAACTTCCCCTAATAATATCAAAAGTCACTTAATAAGCCAACAAATTTGCCTACAACTATAAAATCATTAAAACCTTTTGTATCCCTAACATCTCTTTCTTGATTTTAAGGCATACCACCCTATGGACAGGAAATACCTTCACTTTCAAATCAAGTCAATGTGGCTTCCATTCAGATCAATAACACATCCAAATCTCCTTCACATTTTGTCTATTCATTCTTGCATTTACTTTTTAATAATGGATATTCTAATGTCCAGTGCTGGCCATTTCATCAGTCTGCTTTCACTACCCACTTCCCTAAAGCTGCTCCCAAGGCATTCCCTATACTTCTATCATCAAAAGACCCAGGATTGCATATTTTATAGTTTTATACATTTGTAGCATCAGACATTAGTCCTTGTTCATAGTAATCTTCATAATTGCTTAGAATTAAGTCACCTGAGTTGCTCTTAAATTATATTCATTCTTATGTGGGAAATCATCAATAACTGTTGTCCTTTCTTACAAAACATGACTTGAAGGGAAGTAACAGGTGAGTGTAACCAAAGGAATAAAGAAACTTAATGGACCAGGACTTGTTGACTCCCCATGGGAGCCTTTATCCTTTGGAAGGAGAGAATGGGGATGGGCTGGAGGCAGGGGAGGCAAGAGGGGACGAGAAGAGGGGTGGGAGGGAGAACTGTGGTTGGAATGTAAAATGAAATTTTAAAAAATAAAAAAGTCATTAAAAAATAAAATAAAAAGAAAGGGTTTATGACATTGAGCAGAGCTGATTATGAACACATAGGCTGGTGTTTTTCAGCCCTGTGTGTAGACAGAAGTTTCTGTACCACCCAGTCCCAGAGCTGTTCAGTCCCAAAGAAACACACAGAAACTATATTAATTACAACACTGCTTGGCCAATGGCTTAGGCATATTCCTAGCTAGCTCTTACTTCTTAAATTACTCATAAAACTTATCTATGTTTAGCTGCTTAGCTTGGTTTCTTTTCTCAGTGCAGCATTCTCATCTTACTTCCTCTGCATCTGGGTGGCAACTGCAGACTCAGCATTTCCTCTTCCCAGAATTCTAGTCTGGTCAACCCGCCTATACTGACAAATCAGCATTTTATTAAATCAATACAGGTAACAAATCTTTACAGGGTACAAGAGAATTATCTCACAGCCCTTATCCTTTTTTTCTTCTCATAACAAAAATTCTGAATCTAATCTCCATTGTTTAGCTTTTTTTCAAGACCATTATCAATAGCAACTTGTAACCATTACTGTAGACAAAAACAAATATCCATAATCCATTTTTTTGAAATATGGGTGTAGTTTTCTAGACTATTTCCTGCTGATTGAGGGTGTGAACCCAAAGAAAATTTAGGATTATGGTCAAGTCCTTACTGGAATATTCTGTGAGGCTGGATCATCTCAGCCAACAGTCTTGAGGCTGTTCTGGATGTAGAACTCAGAGGAAACTGCAACAGAGGTGCTCTGAAATGTTGGATCATCTGGGCCATCTGTTCCCATTAGAGAATTTTCAGGGGTTTTTCCTTGACCAAACCTTATTTTCCTTAACCCAGAATGAATCCACAGCCTCTCATTTCTTGTGGGAACAAATGGTGTGAATGGGGGGCAACTACACCCACAAAAACCCTGAGAGAGCTTGGGAAAGAATTCTAGACACAGGAGAACAGGGTGAAGCATGGCTTATCGGTGGGCTCTCTTTGCTAGAGGCAAGTGTATCTCATTTAAGACAGGCTTCTTGACTTAGATTTATCTGCAAAAATCTTGCAGCTCTTTTAAGAGGCCCTGCCACCAAACACTTAAATGATGTTTATGACAGGGACCTTGAAACTCCACAGAGTTGTGGTAATACACATGGCTCCAGCTAGTACCTCTGCCATGAAAATAGATTCTCAGAAAGCTAAAATGGGGGGTAGATACAGCCACCAAAGTGGCGGCTTTAACCACAGCCATATTGCTTAGCAAATTGAATACTCATGTGGTCAGAAAAAGAGAGATATACAAGAATGACAGATTCAGAAGAAAAGAAGCCTTTAAATGGTTTACAATATATATAAAGTTTGAAAGAGAAAAAATGATACAGAAGGTCCTTTTAAAAAGAGAGAGTAGTAAGGCATGGTGGTGCACACCTTTAATCCCAGCACTTGGGAGGCAGAGGCAGGTGGATCTCTGTGAGTTCAAGGGCAGCCTGATCTACGGAGTAAGATCCTGGACAACCAAAGATACACAGAGAAACCTTGTCTCAAAAAACCAAAAATTTTAAAAAAATCAAAGTAAAAGAAATATAATTTTTAAAAAGCCATGTAAAGATGGAGAATACACAGACTCTGGATTATGTATATTATTGTTTTTTCTTTGAATTTTTGACTGTGAATGAGCTAACTACAGAGAGACATTTCACTGTAGTTGATGCTAAGATAAACCAACATATATATTTTAAAGGTATCTTAACTTCAAAATTTCAGTCTAAGGAATGATACTTTGGAAAAGAGGTTCTGCTTTTGTTTCCAAAGAGGATAGAAAGAATGGCTTGATCAAACAAGACTCCCTGAAGAGATAGTTCAGGTGGTCCAACATCCATGACAGCTTTAGGTCTGCTGGCTGAGATGGACCAACCACACAGGATACCCCATTGAAGACCTGATTAATAGTGCCCCCAATCAGCAGGAAGTAGTCTAAAATACTATGCCCAAATTCCCAATTATCATTTATAAATATTCATTTTCATTTAAATTGGATTGATTATAAATGGTTATTAGTCATAGTCAAGGTCTTTCTAAAGAATAAAAAGGGGGTATGATATAGAAGTGAATACTAAAATAGTATGGGTGTTGGTTTATTGATACAAATTTAAGGTCAATTTTGTTATATGTAAGTTTCTACTCTTGTTTAAGGTATCATGTTTATATAGCTGATTTAAAAATGTAATGTATAATTAAAAATTACAGATTAATAAACATTTATAATAGTCAAACTTGTCATTTTAGGTGTTTTAGATATACAGAGATATATTTCAGCTAGATAGATAATATTCAACACTTTAAAGACCTTCAGAATATGGCATTTTAAAGGTTTTAAAAACTTAGATTTTTTTCAACAGTGAGACATGTCTGGTTTTGGCAGCACCAATTACTTCAGAGAGGTTGATGGGCATTGAAGAAACTCATTATGGAATTTGACTTCAATGTGACAAGGCTAGCTATTTGAAACTACTCTTGCTTGGACTGCTTGATGGTATACTGTATGAACTGGATTTGCAGGACCCACAGAAGAGTGATCACTAAACTTTCCAAAAGACTAGATGGTCCTTCAGGGATTCTTCATGAACGAGTCTGCCAGACATTCTGCAGGACACAGAAGAAACTGTCGGAAAAACTGCCAATATAGGTGAAAACAATTTTTCAAATTTCTAGCTTCATGGAAAAATCTGCTAGATACTATGGGAATGTATGCTGAAGATGGAGTCCCCAGCACTACAAAAGAACTTTGGGTGACTGTCCTGGCAGTGAGATGTCTCTGTCAATTCTAGAACTTTGAAGTTGTTTACAATGCACTTCCTATTTATTTAGGTAATATTATATCCTTCTGGGGTCTTTGATGGAGTTGAAGACAGATAGTTATAGTTTTCCTTCGTTACGATAAATGATAAATTAGATATAAAACTTTAGACTCACAAAGAAATATTATAACAGTAATTCTTGCTTGATAACTTGTTTTGTTATATGTAATTTTGCCATGTTAAAGTTAAAATTTTCATTTTTATTTAGACAGAAAAGGGGAGATGATGTGGGATTCCCCTTTGTATGCTGTGAATGTTTTATTACCATTGGTTAATAAGGAATCTGCTTTGGCCTATGACAGGTAGGTCAGAAAACTAAATTGAATGCAGGGAGAAAAAAGGTGGAGTCAGGCAGTTACCATGTAGCTGATGAAGGAGAAAGATGCTGGAACTTTATCAGTAGGCCACAGCTAATGCTAATACATAGATTAATAGAGGTAGGTTAATTTATGATCTAAGAGTGAGTTAGGAATATGCCTGAGCCATTGGCCAAAGAGCATCATAATTAATATAGTTTCTGTGTGATTATTTGGGTCTGGGCAGCTGGGAAACCAATGGGCAGTTTCCTTTATCAACAGTGCTGGAAGAATCCTGGCTTTATACTCAAGAAATTTGTGTGGATTCTGTGGTTACCATGGTAGGTAGCCTAGATTGAGTAAGAATGATTCTGTTTTATCATGCATATTGATCATTTCTGAGATTTTCTCCGCAGCATTGACCTTCTTCTATCAGGGTCCTCCCTATCTACTGATCTCACCATTGTTTATTCTTGTTTTCCTTTTGCTCACTAATCAAAAGACCCTCACCTGGAAACCTGTGATCTTACCAGAGAGTAATTTTCCAACCTATCCTCAGCCATGTCTCTTCTCATTACTTCACAGCAGGGAGGAAACTCATAGTGTGGTGCTGTCTCCTGTACTCCAACTGAGCACCTTAGTATCTTATTCATTTCTGTTCCAAAGATCTCAGGATTCTGACAGAAATAAAAGGTGGCTTCTTTTACTTTTGACAACAAAATATAGAGACAAGCAGACAGGCAGACAGATACACACAGAGAGATGATATAGAAAGAGATAGGTAGATGAGAGATAGATATATAGAAATGGTTTGCTCCACTTCTATAGAAAAGAAAGAACAGCCAAAGAACATTAGTATTCCTTTTCACCATCTTTAAATCTTATTTTTACTTTAACTATCCTTGTTGAATTAGTTGTTATCAATCTTTCCTTTAGAGCCACGATCTTCCCCCAGCCTGGAATGCACCAAACAGGCTAGACTGAGGAGACAACCATGCCCAGGAATCCAGCTGTCTCTTTGCCTGGGATCTTAAGTGCTTGCCACCATGTCCAGCTTTGAAAAGTGGGTTCATGAGCTGGAATTTAGGTTTTCATGATAGGAAGACAACCACTTTACTACTGAACTATCTCTCAAGTTCCAGTTATTAATATTCCTAGCTGAGATTCTAAATTTGGTAGGAACACTGTGTCTATTACTCACTCGAATGTCTTCTATCAGCAAACTGACTTTAAGTTAAAAATTCCTAATCTTAAATAAATTTCTGAACTCAAAGAACTGATAAATTACACCTTTAACCAAATAAATAAAAAAATTAACACTATTCTATACTAGCTCATTCCTGAAAAAGTCTTTCTTCATTTAGCCTCTGTTATTTAAGTCTCCATAATACATGAAACTTTGGGTTTAAAGAATTGATCAGAAACATAATCATTATTATGCTTTATGGTTTTAATTAGAAACCAAGCATTTTTAATCACATAGTTTTGTTTCACTATAGAAGTGTGATACAGTATGGTTAGTATTTTTGGAAAGTGAAATTAAGAAAAACAGTTTAGAATTCTTTTTTTCCTTAATATAATTTTTTCCATATTCTTTTATTTTTTTTCACTCAAAAAATTACATTTCCTCCCCTTCTCCCAGTCCTCTCCCACTCCCCCCCCACTCCTCCTCTCTCCCCCTGCCTCCTTAAAAGAGGGCATGGTACCCTGCCCTGTGGGAAGTCCAAGGCCCTCCCCCCTCCATCCCGGCCTAGGAAGGTGTGCATCCAAATAGACTAGGTTCCCATAAAGATAATAGATGCAGAAGAGATAAGTCCCAGTGTCATTGTTGATGGCTTCTCAGTCTGTCCCCATTGTCAGCCACCTTCAGAGAGTCTGGTTTGATCATATGCTCATTCAGTCCCAGTGAGATAGAAACAGAGACCCACATTCACATCAGAGCAATGGACTGAGCTCCCAAGGTTCAGTCAAAGATCAGAAGGTGGGAGAAGATGAGCAAAGAAGTTAGGACTGTGAGAGGCGGTCCACCCAATGAGACAGTATGCCTGAACTAATGGGAGCTCACCAGTTTAGAATTCTTATATTGTGGTAAAGGAAATCATATTGGCAATCATCTTGATTAAAGGCTTCCACAATGAAGGGGCAATATAGTCACTGCCTATGACCATAACTGGATTTGTATCGGATTCAGAAATGTTTTCCCTCATCCACCCCCATGTTTGCTTCTAGCTCTGTATAATGTGCAGATGGGAGAAGAACAAGTGGTTTTCATGCATTCACTGGGCTGCATCTTGGTGCAGGCTGTTTTATTCCTTGGTTTTAAATATTTCATGAATTTGAATGTGCTCTTTGAGAACACTCCATGTTTGTAGAACACAATTGATCAGTACTTGAAAAAGCATCATGACACACAAGATTCCATTCCATCAAACCCCTTTCTCCCCCTACCGTCTCCCTGTGTAAGTCACTGGGGCAGCTAAATCGTCCAAAAGAACTGAGAACTAGACAAACAAAACAAAACAAAATCACACACAAACAAACCCAAATCATGACCACCAAGAACAACAAAAAACAGCTAAAAGAAAACAAAACAGAATGAAACAACAAAATGTTCGATTGGCGAATTCCAAGAAACATTTAAAATGTTATGGAAACTGAGGGCAAAAGAATGTGTCTTCTTTATTCCAGTGTAAGATTAATATACCATTTGGCGGGGCATGAGTGTCCTCCAGTCCATCACCATTCTTTCTCTTTTTGTGCATTAATAAATTCATTTGAAATTTTTGACACATATTAATTTTACGAAGTAAGGGGTTTCATTGTGACATTTTCACCCATGCATAAGATGTGCCCTAATCATACTTGCCCCCATCCCTCTCATCCCTCTGCCTTCTGTCTGCCCTACATGCATGGTCTCCTTTATTTTTATCAATCTCCTGTAATCTTATTTGTGTTCTATCGTGATATAAGAGCTGAGCCTAAAGCACCCCAGCACTTCTTTCCACAGGTAAAGACAGCTATCTTTCTCTGGTTTTCGTCTCCTTTGGTTTTCTGTTGCAGCATTTCCTTTCCTTTGTATTAAGTCATGCTTCATCTTTGCTGGCATCATCCCTACTGCTTGGCAGACAGTGCCGTGCCCATTCCTTTGCTCCCTACTATAAGTGTTCCCTGAGCTGTGCTCCTTGCCATTCTAGAACCTACCTGAGTTTTCATCTTATCTGCTTTTTTTTTCTTTCAGTAAATGCCCTAATATCATTTCAGTCACAGTAAACCAAAACCAGAACTGATAATCTATTTCAAGTATCTTCATGATTTTCTTAGGAGTTCTCTATGCTTCTCTTCAATAAATCCCTTTTTCATCTATCTTCTTCACATTTCACAATAGTTAAGATCCTATTTCACACACCAGTTAAGCACTTTCTTAAGAACACAGATATAATCTGTTAAAATACTTTTTCCTTTTTATTTTCCTTTTTATTTGTGTTCTTTATTTGTTTTGATATTTTCTTCATGCGATTTTTCTGCTCAAATCAGTTCACATATTTTTTCCTTTATTCCTGAAGAATACCCTGTCCAAGAATTTAAGAGTTACCATGACTTACCTTTCTAGATGTGCACTCTGTTTTCTACCTTTAAATTTTTTTCTAGCTAAGCAATTTTACTTGACTTATACCAAGAAACTGCTTTGGGTACCCTAGCTAATGTCTTGAGCCTGCACTAAATATTTTTACTCAGTCTGTGTTATCACAGTTCTTAGAAAAGTAATTTCGAATGCCTAGAACTTCCCAAGTACTAGATGAAATCTTACTAATAGAGGGGTACCAAAACAAGCCTTTGTTTCACAGACTTGAATTCTACTTAAAGTATGGGCACCTTCCTATTTTTTTTAGCTAAAGAAAGTCTCTCCTATAAAATATTCTGCTGATCGATATCCTGAAAAACCATCACTCTATTGTCTAGGTTTGTAAGAAAACTGATAGTAACAAAGATGATGAGCCCTGTAATCCTCACTACACCAACAAGACAAATAATATTACCACTACCTTTGCCACAGGCCCTGCTCCTACCATAATGCCTACCGCTACTGCAGCCCCCATCACTGTGACATCTAAGCCACATCTACAACCACTGCCACAACTTCTACCACTAACATTGCCACTGTGTTCTATAATGTCTTCCCTACGTGCCAGAGGCCTACACAAGTTAACCTTGTCATCATAGTACTTCTTAGTACATCAATGTGAATGCTAATTTTCCTGTTCAAGAAGATGAATTTCTAAGTCATTTTCTCCAACGTTATATAGCCATAAACAACACAAAATTAGAATGATCTTGTTCATTATTCTCATCATTTCATGTAGAGAAATACATGCTCTACACAAATTCTTTCTTAACAGAATTCACACATCAGTACATATAGTGAAGAATGAAAGGACAAAGACACCTTGCATCTGATAACACAAAAGCAACTGTTCCCTTTGGCTGTACCTTGCTTGGGACCACTTACTAACTAGACTTAGAGTCTGCATCACAGGTCAGCTCTTCGCTGTATATTCAGTGTTGCTTAAAGAGGCACCCTACTTTAAATCCTTGCTTTTCCTGCAGTTCTTATAACAATTTTTTTCTCATCAGGATCACCTTATAAGTAGTAAATGCATATTTCAACTGGACCTTGTGTTATGGGATTTCTATGTGCTATAATCTTCAAAACCCTTCGTATCTAAAGCCCTCTTGACTGCTGTCAGTTTCCTAAGGATGAACCACTTTAATTTCTCTGCAACCCTATGCTACAATAAGCTACATCGTCCTTTCATCTGAATATGGGTCACCCTTTCAGCAGTTTCCAAGATCAACTCATCGATTAACAAATGTGCATTGAGTGACTGTCCTTCTCTTCACAAGTTCATAGAAGCTCCCCTTTCCAGTTTAAAAGCCCATCGCTGTCTTTATATGCTTGCAAAAGAACTACAGGGCTTTATTTTTCTGCTAGATCATCTGAATGTGTGATGTTCCGGAAAAAATAAATGTTTAGAAATGATTGTGACACAAAAAGTCATAGCGATATTTTCAGTTCAGGTACTATGCTAAGGGAAAGCGTTGTACTGTTTTATTTCACCGCTCTTCAAGCACCTTAAGACTAGCACAGGCACCGATTATCAGTG
The DNA here is from genome assembly GCA_004026605.1 of Ondatra zibethicus. Taxonomy (NCBI): domain Eukaryota; kingdom Metazoa; phylum Chordata; class Mammalia; order Rodentia; family Cricetidae; genus Ondatra; species Ondatra zibethicus. Next base: position 37,779 of record PVIU01017668.1, read on the forward strand.
TCTTTTTGTTCCTACTCCCTGTCCTCCAGCATGGCAAAATACAGAAACTGCAAAATTCCAACTTGTTTCTATGAGAAGTATGTTACTTGATGCTAATGACAATACCACTCACTTACATACTACTTTCAATACGCGATTGCATTTTCTTCCCACTATAGTTTTATGTAGGATGATATCAGTGTTACCTCAATTTTATAGGTGAGTGAAAAGCCCAGACAGTAAATGATTTGCTTAAAGCTGTTCAGCTAGTAAACATTAGTGTCTCAATAGTAGTCTAGGGTTTTTTTTTTTTAATCAACTTTGATTATAAAACTTTTTTCACATTTTGCTGCCCATAAAGCTTATCATTTAAAGAGAGATAATCTTTGGTTAAATCATAAGAAATTTTTGATGATTTACCATCTTTGAATTATACAATAGAAATTTCATATGGTTGTATCTGAGAATATAATAACCTAGTGCGGCGGTTAGGTGATGGGATGCTGGAGTCAGATTGCTTAGGTGCATAACCTGTTTCTCCCATTATCTAGATATAAACTTCAGAAATTAATTAACCTCTGTGAGACTTTGGTTCTTATTTACAAAATTCTTCTATCAACTCCTGGATTATATAACCATGCAAATCTCTAGTTCTTGGCAAATAGCAATGATTATCACACGATTCTCCTAGGCTGGCTATAGGTTGGCCATTATTGTCCTCTCTGAAGAGATACCCCTGTAGGCTGTTTGGGTCTGGTAGGAAGTGAGTGTAGTAGGAGTGATTAATGAATATTATTTTAGGAAACTTTAAAGAAATCACCTTGCAATGGTAGATTGTGGTCAAAACTTTTAGAGAGGATTTGATTTTCTATATTTTACATTGTTAGATTCAGTTAATATGGATAAAATAAGAATGAATAATGACCAAAAATAAATAATATACTACTTAAAAATATATGAGAAATCCAAACTTTTACATCTATATCAGATCTTAGACTGAACTGGACAGTGGGTGAGGAGCAATACTGAAGGTGTGCCTATGACAGTGGCTATGTGAAGCAGATAGTCTAGCCCAAATAAAGGATACAGATAATGTCTCTCTCTCTAGATAGTTGCCAGTCCGGTCTTCTTTAAGAACATTTAAGCATTTGTTGACTAGGCTACTTTGGAAGGTGATAGTGTGAGCTCCAAAAGATGTATGACTAACCATAGGTCACTGCTGCCCACCCACCCCATTTTCCTCATTCAACATGAATAATCAGTTACATTATAATAAATATATTATAGAAGTACCGTAATCACGGGTAAACAGATATCAAATTAATCAGAGACAATCTTCTATAGTAATAACAAAGACCAAAGGTAGGCGGTAGGGGCCTTGAGGAGAGATAATAGAAGTCAGGTCTTCATAATATCATTTAATTTTTAATGATTCTCTATTTATAATATCCTTGTTTGTATATGGAAATTTTATTTATTCATCCGGAAAAATCTTGCATCATTCTTCTCCTACTTATCAAACTCTGCCTTTCCAGTCATAATATTCTTACAATAACTCATCTAAACACACACACACACACACAAACACACACACACATACAACACACACACACACAGAGAAGACATCTACCCCCTTTTATGCATCTATAAGTGATAATCTCACAGTTATAAGGACTCAATGTGTTCATTAATTGGTATAAGTTAGACGAAGAATAAAACACTTTGAACAAGAAAGGGGCACATGGTATGGTTTCATTATTATTTCATTCATTGTCACAGATTAATAAATGAGTGGTTGGCTTGACAAAACCCCTCTCAAAAGAGAAATATAAAAACTGGATACCATTGTCAAAAATAGCCATTTCTATACTCTAAAAACTTACCAAAGAAACACTGACCAAATAAAAAAGATTCCAGAGAAACCACTGACTCTCAGTTAAGAGCAGTAGAAATCTGTTGTGTCCTAGCCTGGGGTGCTCCTATGCACAGCTCCCTCTGAAACTACCCATGCTCTCTAATAAAATGTTCTGGAGGTACAATGTGTCTATCAGGATAGAAAAAAGCAGCAAATGCTTCAGCTTTACTGCCAGAGGGGGCTGGCTTCATTTGGAGAGCACAGAAAAAAACAACTCATGTTCAGCTGCTGGAAACAATAGTGATTCTAGTCAGTGGCAAACAATCAAGGGAAGAGAAAATTGAAGTGGCCTTGGGTGATAATAATCGTTGGTGAGATCAACAGACTGTACAGATCGTAGATAAGTTTAACAGGGGGATCTGGGGAATTAGGGATGCATGCAGTTCTTGAACGTGCTTACATATCTCTGTCCCACCAGAAGGCTGAAAGCATGTGCAAGATTGTGCTAATACACAGGGGATAGAAGGTCCTTCCTACCGACACAAACCTGACTCAGTGTGAGACCCTGCACATACACACAAAGGACACCATGACACTTGTCAGAAAATCATCTCCAGCGGATGTAAACTGTTTGCATTTGAAAACAGCCATCTATATTCAGCTGGTTCCATTGGTAGAATATAGTATTCCTACTGACTCAACGACTTGAAATATAACCTCTGAGCAAAGCTGATATATAGGCAACCTAGTAAACTGGAAAACATCCTCAGCTATCTGTAGTTATACATTACTGCAGGGGAGGCTTACACCATGCATCTAGCCCAGGCATGCAATTGAACAGATGGTCAAAAGCATCTACAATCTGGGTGTAGAAAGAAAGAAGGGCAAATCAGAATTACCCAAGAACTGTGGGACAATGGAAGAAATTACAGCAGCAACATCAAAGGGCATAAAGCACACATAATAATTACTCTAGAGGAAGGGAAAAAGATATATAGAAGAAACATTTGAAGAAAAATTATTGAAAATTTATCCTAAATCAAACCATAGCTCTAAGAACCAGAGAGAACTCCAAGCAGGATAAATATGAAACATACAGTAGTCATAAAAATATAACAGTTAACATCCAGGTTTACAATATATAAAAATCAGAAAAATAAAACAGAAGGAAAAAATCTTTCTCTTTTCTTTTGAGACAGGTTCCTGTTTTTATATCCCAGGATGGCTTGGAATTCACACAGTGAATTCTAAATTCCAGGCTGGCTTTGAAATCATAGAAATTCTCCAATCTCTCTTGTACAAGTATTACAGAATTATCCTATGCCAAGTTTAGGAGAAATAATATAAGTCTGAAAAGAAGTTTAAAGAGAGCTGTTTGGGCTCCTTAAGAATCAAGAAACAAACAAGACAATTATGCCTGACTTCTCAGAAATCATGCCAGTGATGAAAGAGAAAATTGATAAACTCTAAAGATGAAATTACAATGTCATTATTTAAAAAGAAATGGAAGAGGAAGTGAAAAGTTCTCAGAAAAATAAATTCAGAAAGTATTGTCAGTAAGACTCAATGTAAAACACACACATATTAAAGTGAATTTTGTTATGTTTTCACAGAGAAGGAAAACCAGAAATGTAAATCTACAGAAAAAAGGAAGGTA
>PVIU01017669.1:0-41273 GCA_004026605.1 Ondatra zibethicus
GAGTGGTATTGCTGGATCCTGAGGTAGGTTGATTCCCAATTTCCTGAGAAACCGCCACACTGATTTCCAAAGTGGTTGCACAAGTTTGCATTCCCACCAGCAATGGATGAGAGTTCCCCTTACTCCACATCCTCTCCAGCATAGGGAATCCTTGGTGTTTTTGATTTTGGCCATTCTGACAGGTGTAAGATGGTATCTTTTTTAATTGTTATAAATCTATGATTTTATAAATCATTTAGTAAATAATAATCATATTATAAGACCCTGTTATTCATGTGTGAAGTTTCAACTTGCTAAATACTTAGAGAAATAATCACCAAAAACAGGTTATTTATTTAAATTATGTAAGAATGTATAAAATTATTCATATTATAACTTGGCATTATCCAAGTTTTTTCATAACTATATAATTGTGCTTTTTTATTAAATTTTCTCTCTCTCGTGTGTCTGAGTGCATGCGTGCATGCGTGTGTGTGTGTGTGTTTGTGTGCATGCCATGGCTTTCCACTTTTTATACTAACAGCATACACTACATTCTTGCTGAGCCATTACTTTATAGCACAGAAATCAATCTTCAAACATGATCAACATGATCAAATAAAGAAGTTAACGTACATCCAGAGAGACTATTAATATGGCTCTTATTATTTATCAGTTTTTATTATGTATTTTGTGTTAATCTGTAAGTAGTCATAAACTAAATTTTATCTCTTTTATCCAGATAGTCTTACATTATACTTATTAAGCTACTAAGTTTACCAGGCGAGTAAAACTGTAATCCACCAGAAATTCTATTTCATTTTTGTTGTCTTTGCCTCCACATGTTAATCAGGAATAAGACAGGGATATGAGCAAAGTGCACATGTACTGTGAAAAGCCTCCATCAATTTTTCAGTGATTATGGCTCCCTCAAAATGTTTTCTGATTCTTTAGAAGAAAAGAGTATAAGATTAGCTCTCTTTTAGTGATTGTAGTCAACAGTGTTTAATGTCTGAAAGTTCCTCATGAGGGACAACACAATAATATGGGCAATTATGTTATGTGTTCCAGTAAAAATTCTGAATCAAGGAGCTATGAAATAGATCATATGTACTAAAGTGATATCTGTCTCAACAGCAAGGCTTTAAACTCTGAAGAGGCCAGGAATGAGTACCAATCATCCTTTCTCTATAAGAATATTAGCTGCTTTTGAGATCTAAGAATGTCAATACCCCTTTTCATGTCATACAATAATATTGTCTTTGTGAAAGTTTTAAATTTATTCTATAAATATTATTGTTTTGCCTGTATGTATATCTGTATACCATGTGCTTTTATGGTTCCCATGGAGGTCAGAGGAAGGCATGGGAACTCTGAGCCTGGAGTTATAGAAGGTTATGAACCACTATATAGGTGCAGGAAATCAAATCTGGGTCCTTTAGAATACTTCTGTATCTTCCATCCCATCAACTTCATACCCTGCACCTTAATGTGGAATCTGAGTTAAGGTCTAATATAACTCATCCTCATTGCACTTGACTGTATGTAGACTCACCTAGGAGACGTATTTGGCACATATTTGTGAATGAGCTTTCAGAGGTTTTTAACTGAAATGAGAAGCTCCACTTTGAATGTGGAGAGCATCACCTCATGGCCTGGGTCTCTGAACTTAACAAAAAGTAATGTAGAAAACCAACCGAGAATGGCCAGTCTTCCCTGTCGGCTATCTGATACATCTGCATGTGAGCAAACAACCTTACTTCATTGCCATCATTCTTTGCCCACAAGGATAGACTATACCCTTTAGAACAAAAATAAAAACTTCTTTTCTTAAGCTGTGCTTTGCAGGAATCCCACTGAGAAAAGGAACTAAAACACACTTCTAGGGAATAGTAGGACATTTCTTTAGAAAGCACGAGTCTATGGTATCTAAACCTTGGAAACATTAGGGAAACTCAGGAAGAACTTGGAAACATAAGCATGGGAAACCCCAGTTTACTGCTGCATACATAGCGTAATTGACAGTTCTTATGGGAGTGTGAAAGACTAGAATATTGATAGAAATGCAGACAATGAATATTGTGCATGAGGTTTCAGGGAGGAATTAGTCTAGAGTCATTCATGCTATATAGCTGAAAAATCTTGCCACACTTTTGCTCATGGATTACGAATAAAAGTGGTGCTGAATTTTTCAAAGTGGTGAACTAAATTATTTAAAGACAAAATTTTAATATATAACATGTGGGCTGTCTTTTTATGGCTACTGCTTACTTTCTCAGCGTGACAGTGAAAGATAACAAGAGATTTTAAAAAATGTTCAGTTTGGTCAGAAAAGCAGCCTGTACAAAAGGCTGCAGACAAATTGGGAGTAGATGAAGGACCTACAATTGCTAAAGAAGAAGGTGTTGTTAAAGAGAACACAATAGGAAGGTATGAATTGTGACTTCCAGCCAACACCTTTTCTCTCAAGCCCTCAAATTCACATGAAAAGATTTCCTGAGCAAAGAAAGCCTCCAGGGCACACTGCAAAAGCAGGGACAACTAGGGAAATGTTTTCCAGGTTTAGCTGCAAAGGACACAGATGCTGCTATGGCTACTGCCTAAGGGGCAGGCTACATTTCAGCATGGCAGCAGACTTGACATCATTCACAAGGTGCTGGCATTTCAGATGCATGAAATGCAATATACTGTTTATAATACGGAACCCTGCACCAATATTCTAGAAAGACACTGAGGCCAGACAATGTTTAACATAATTGGAACCCCTGAGCAGAGTACCTAAGGATGCACATGAAGATATATATTTATTCAAGTTCTGATGAAGACCCGGTGACATTCGAAGTTGAAATCACACAGGATATCCACAAAGGAAAATTGCTGCAGGCAGCCTCTCTGGAAAATCAGTTTGAAATTTTTGAACACAATCTTGGGTATATAACCAAAGGATTCTATATCCTAGTACAGAGTTCTTTACATAGCCCTGTTTATTGTTTAACGATTCGTAGCATCCAGGAAATGGAATGAGTTAGTTCCTTCAACAAATGAATGGATAAAGACAAAGTGCTACATATACACAATGATTATTTACATAATTGTAGAAAATCAGTAATATTTGCAGATAAATAAATATGACTTCAAATCATTGATAAGCATACTTAGTTTCAGAAAGACAAATTCTAAGTATTTTTCACATAAAGAAACTTTATTTAAAATTAAATAAATGCATGTGTATGTTGATCTGAGTCTCTGTCTCTGTCTCTCTTCTCTGTCTCATATGTGTGTGTGTGTGTGAGAGAGAGAGAGAGAAAGAGAGAGAGACAAAATGATAAAAGGAATTATGTGAGAAGAATGTATAATACATATTACAAAAATATAGGTGACCATAAATTTGGAAAGCCCATATATATTAAGATTCCTTGATGGAATTCATTACTTTATATGTTATCCTAAAATATAATATAAATAAATTTTATAATATACATTGCAAATCCTCAGAAACTGAGCATTGATTTGATTCCCACACAGCCTGAATCCATTATCTGATACTAATTTTATCTTGTTTTAACTTTGTGGCTATTTAAAAGTAGATAAAAACAATTCTCACTTAAAGATCATAATGACAGTATTGCATACATTGATAGAACATAATTACTTCTCCTACTTATAGTTTTTTTTTACAAATCCATTATTTATTTTAAAATTCTGGCCACTTAACATTTCATATCCTAAAATTCTGACATAGTTTGCCAATGAATTGGACCCTCAAGAAATGTGTTGCTTCAATATATTAGGTGCACGCTTGGAATGGACTCAAAATAAACAAGTGATACAGCTAATGTTTTAGAGTTTGGAAAACAAGGCACCATTGGTGCTCCATTTTCTTTAAAAGTAGATGCCATATGTTGACAAAACTAGACCTCCATAATCCACAGTAAGACAAGTGGATGAATGGCTGAGCAGCAAAGAAAGGTGAAGGCTAGTGAGCTACTAAAAGTGATGTAGAATAATCAGGGGGTTATTTGATGGATTTTAGTCTAGTATAGAAAATATTATGTCCTTACAAGAATGCAAATGTGTTAAGATAATGTGTTTACCTTTAATCTCAAAACACAGCTTGTTGAGAAAACTCAGAGTGGTTTATTTTTAATATATTCTACTTTGTCTGAACGCAGTATTTAATTTTTTTTCAGTTCATCAGATACACCATTGCAAACGTTAGTTTATTTGTCTTGAGTTATGATTAAAAAGTGATCTCTAAAGATTTCAAGTGGAGTTATAGCCACTTAATGGCCCACACTGGAGCTTTTAAAAATTCCTGTATGCATTAGCAAAAATAAATATGTTTAGTGATCATTTGTATCCAAGACAATACTATAGGTTCAGAAGGGATTTGAAAATAAATAAAACATACTTAAAATCAGTAAACTTATGTAGTGTTTTAAAGGATAAAAAAATTTCAACACAGGCAAAAGTAATTCACACACCCACATTTCTTGATCATTAATGCACAATAGCTATAATAGAAAATGTAATGAGACTTAAGCCACAGTGTAGAATAGAAAAACAAAAAAACGTATAAATGTGCAAAATTAACTACACATAATTTGAACTTCTAAAGGAATGAAAAGAAGGACAGAAAAGAAGAAAAACATTGTGTGATTAAAATCTGGCATTGTGTAAAATAAGTTTTAAAAATTGATAAATAAAAAATTGTACAAAATAAGGTCAAAGGCTATTTACAAAAAGCAAATATTATTTCTTGGCGTCTTTTAATATTAGTGAAATCTAGAATCTGACATATATTAGTTACCTTTCTTGCCAATGTGCACAAATGCCCAATTAAAAGAACAATGTAAGGCAGTATGTCTCATAGTAGTCTATGGTTTAGGAAGACTTTCTGAGTGTTATAATGTGAAAGCATGGTGACTGGAGCATCTCGGTCCAAAATGCTTAGATGACATTGTGATGGTGTGCTCATATTCTGAGAACACAGACCAGAACTAGAAGTGGGCATAACTTTCAGGGCCTGATTCTAATATCAACTTCATTCAAATGGTTGCCACATTCCAAATATTCTATAACCTCCCAATGCAGCACCATGGACAAAGACACAAGTGTACAAAGAAATACATCTATGGGAGATGTTCTGCATTCAAACCATAATAGGCCACTTTAGTGAGGAGAAGAACTTTAGAAAACGTCAACTTTTATGAAGATAATTAGAATGTCGGAGAGAACATCATGTTTTAAAGATGAAGCATCAGGAATGAAAGAGACATTAATGGAGTTGACTGCTGTGTTTACCATTGTCAATCATCTTCAGGGGTTGCAATTTAAGAAATTCTCATTAAAACTAATGTGCTAATAAGTTTATTATGAGAGTTGAAATAAGAAAATCTGGGGACAAAAATAGAATTTTCTTCCAAAAACATTTGCAATTAATAAACAACAACGAACTATTTTGTTATTAAATTACATGTGCTCTATTGCAATACTGGCATTTTCAAAATTTAAAGCCCTATAGTACTTCTCTGTTATGTGAACACATTATGTGGTAACTTAAAAGAGAAAAGATTTATTTTGTCTCATGGTTTTTGGTTTATCATAGAAAAGGAATTAGAGTAACTCATCATGGTGATAGGAATGGATGGTGAAGGCTGTTCGCACTATGAGAGACCAGAAGTAAGAGAGGAAAATGAGAAATAGGTTATAGATATACCCATAAAATATCTGGTTATACTTAATTATTTCTACAACAAGGCCCAACTTTCTAAGGGTTATACAACTTTCCCAAAATAGGACCCCTAGATGAAGAAGAAATATTCAAAACTTTGGACTCTCCAAATAAAATGTGTTACTGCCATTGTCCTTGGTTGCCTCTGAGAAGTTGAAACTAAGACATTATTGGTGGAGATACCTCATGTTTCAGACATAGAAATTGGAGAAGTCAAATTGCAACTAATCTGGAAGACTTTACCATGAAAGCTAGCTCTTGTAGTATCCAATATTGCTTTCTATACTGTAGGAAAAAAAAAGAAAACCAAAAATAATACTCCTACTTAGCTGTGACACCTAGAAAACACAATTACAAGCACTTCGAGATATTCCCAAATTTATTATAGTGGTCATGGTGTCTTCAGGTGATTTTATTAGACTTATTTCCAATCAATTTCACTATCCAATCAATAGGATGTAATTCATGCATCCTACTGTGAACATAACCAACAACCTAGAGCTAGTGAGTTCATAGACCCTAGAGAAAGCCTACTACTGTCAGTTTACTGAGCCCATATAATGTCTAAATACATCCATTCTAAATAATTTCTTTTTCCCCAGAGAGAGGTGTAGCTCTCACCTGTCATCCAATAAGTTGATTTGTCAGCAGGAGATCATAACAGAAATCTTCAACTGGTCCAAACGTATGGAATAACTGATTATGTAGTGCCTACCCCCAACTGAATCATCTGTAACATAACACTTACACACAAGGTTCAGAGAACATAGCAGAAGAAAGCTAGAAGTGTTTAAGATTTAGAGGACTTAACTGGGTACTTTAACATAGTATATTACGTAAAGACAGGAAACCTGCTCTTAGGAAATTTAAACAATATGGGTGCCTATACATGACCAGTGCAGTGGCAACACCTGTCAACATACTCATGTGGATGAAGGAAATTTCACAAGATCCCTGCCCTAGGTTAAGAACTACAGGCAATTCATGGCTACTGAAAGAGGGAGAATTGGTCATCTCCATGGATGAGCACACTGCCAGGGTGTCCAATACCAGGTGATTTGTCCTAAACAAATATTAATGCAATCATCGTTGATTGGACTCAGAAGAATGTATTTGTGTGCATGTGTGTGCGCATGTATGTGTCTCTGTGTGTGTGATAATATATAAAGAAGCAGTCATAACATTGAGAGTGAGTAGAAGGACCTTAAGGGACAGAGGAAGGGGTAGAAATGATACAAACTACACTATTTGTATACAAAAATAAAAATCAAGTTAATAAAACCATTTCAAATTCTAAAAATAATCTTCCATTCTTCATTCACAAGATTTTGGGCTTACTGCATAAAGCAAAACACATTAAGCCCAATCTGAAAAGTCTCCAATGTTTAACAGATTCAATACTTCTCACAAGTCTGAGTCCCATGTCTCTAATGAGACTTAAAATTATGTCTTACCTGCGTGATGACTATTGGAAAGAAAGAGAAGAAAGAGAGAGGATGAGGAAAAGAAAGAGAGGGAGAGAGGGAGGTAGGGAGGGAAGGAGGGAAGACAGAGAGAGATGTCAATGGTCAGAGTAAAACTTACCATCCCTAAAAGGAGGAACAAAATAACAGGAAGGAAAAATTTGGACTGAAGCAAAACTAAAAGCAACAGAGCAAATATCAAATTCAATATCTAAACGACCATTGAAATAGCAAGTTGTGTGGACTCCAATGGATAGTGGTAGCCTTACTCTTACAGCTTTGCCCTTTGCAGAACACAAAGCTCCGATTGGACTGTCTGTCCTAATTCAGTACCTGCAACTGTCCTTGTTGGACAGCTTCTCTTCCAGATAATTCTAACGTTCTGTGTCTCCTTTGTAGGCTTCCAGCTCATGGCATCACATACCACTCTTTTACTTATTCCCTTCAGGGAATCCTAAATGTCCTGAATGTGTCCCTGTTACAAATTGTGTTCTAACGAGAGCTTTTGTGGGGGCAGCCACAATGCTCTATCAGGCTTCAGAGAGGAGGCTTCAGCCAGTGAAAGGCTTGGGATGTGAAGGTTGAAGGAATCCTCACTCTGCACTTCACATCAGTTTCTTTATTGTTCTGTTTCTAATTCTCTAATTCTCTCCTGATCTCTTCTGATGTGTATATGCAATCTCTTGATTAAATCTCAGTCTAATGGGTACATATATATTTCACCTATACACTCTTTTTTTTTCCAGAAGGTTTGAAGTGATAAAGAAATTACAAGAGTTGCCTCTTCCTGGTCAAAAGCACATTCCTAGGGCAAGCAATAGGGAACTGAGCCACTACCATGGCAACACAAGGATCCAAGGTTACAGAAATACGAACATGACCAGACAGGGTCAGTGGCACAGTGCCCAGTGACAAACTTTGGAACATAGGTCTATTGATTACAGACTGGTAAGTGAAGAATTGGCATGCTTTTCTTAGGGTGCATTGTGTAGTAAACTTGGTTGGGCATCTGCATCTTTGAACTTGTGCATGGCCCTAAGGTTTCATATTTTTGCTTTATTTACAAAAAGCCTTTAGTCTAGTTTGAACTTACTCCGAGGTAAATGTGAGCTCATTGTGTGCAATTTGTATTAGACTGAGGAAAAAACTGTTATTTTTGAAATAATCTGAGTTATAAAGGAACAAAGAAGGCTTTTAAATGTTTACAGTCCTTATGGGAAAAATAGATCTCATAATGAAACATGTTCTAATATATTCTATATATCAAAGTTACACAGCCAAATGAAAAGTCATTGTCCTGACCACCAACAGATATATGTGCCCATAAAACTGACATGTAATCAAGACATTACATATATATGTCAGAAGAGATTACAAAATACAATGCAAGTTTTGGGGAGACACCAAGTTGCCTTCACAAAAGTGAGCGATAGTTTCTCAAATACATGGTACTGCTGCCCTTCCTAGGACAGTATTAATCGCCAAAAGATAATCACTCATCTGGTAGGTTGGCATCTCAACACTAGTTGTCACTGACTGACTCAAGCACCCTGACAATGTTCATAAAATTTAAGAATTTTATGAAAAATGTTGGCATAAGTCCCTATCACACCATGACTGTTGTATTATGCATGTTTCCAATGTTAGGACTGTATGGACAAAACCAAGTTCTACCATAAGGTAAAACAGTAATCAAATTCCTTTTTTCCATAGCTTCAGTGACCTCTGAGTGCCTGAGTGACAAAATGTGTGAAAATACATCTTAATGCAGGCTGTATAGTTATAGCATCCCAAAGAAACATAATATGCAAAGCAGTCTTCCAAATTAGTTTTTAGATTTCTTACCACGTGTTTGTGATCCATAGTTCTTGCTAATTCCTTTAGTGCCTTCAAAGCACTTTCTCTATTATCCTAATGTGAATTGACTTGTTTCCTTTGAATAGTGCATATTCCTTTAACAATCACAGACTCAATGGTCATTTTTTGTGAAATTTCACATTTTTCACATATTTCTGCTTCAACTTATGTTGTTGGTTCAATGTATTGTTAACAGCAGAAAGCAGTTTACAATAAAAGTACCAAAGCCTGAATAATTAATTGTCTCAAAATTTCCTAGTACAAATTAATTGATGAAATACTTCCTCATTTGCTCTCACTCTAACTTTCAGAGTATAGGGGTGAAGAAAAGCTGTTTCTTTGTTGTTGTTGTTAGACTATAACATGAATAGCCTCACATTTAATTTTTACAGACTCCGTTTCCCTATCTAAAACTTCAGGGAACTGTCTGCCCTTCTTTTTCCTTTCTGCTATCCCAAACTCTTACTATTGTACTTCTCTGGAATTGACTATTTGGTCTATCAATCTTAACCACTTGGTTCTACCCTCTGTATGGTCTTCTGTTGAAGAAGGCCGCTTGTTTGTCCTGGCCACCCAGAACTGAAATAATCACACAGAAACTTTACTAATTAAATCACTGCTTGGCCCATTCATTATTTCTAACTTCTTACATATTAATTTAACCCATTTCCAGTAGTCTGTGCAACCCACATAGTTGTGGCCTACTAGCAAAGTTTCAGTGCATCTGTCTCTGGAGGCAGCTCTATGGCTTCTCCCTGACTCCACCCTTCTTTCTCCCAGCATTCAGTTTAGTTTCCCCACCTAGCTAAGTTCTGCCCTATCATCAGGCCAAGGCAGTTTCTTTATTCACCAATCATATTCACCGCATATACAGGGGAATCCCACATCAGTCTACAATTTTCCATAGATGTTATTGAAATAGGACTTCTTCATTACTAATCAGCTTCTTCATTATTTCAACTGAAAATAGATCTTTTTATACTATATATTCTGATTATGGTTTACCATTCCTTACTTCCTCTTAGATCCCTCTACTTCTTCCCCACACAAATTCACATCATTTCTTTGTCTCATTAGAATACAAGCAGACATCTTAAATAGTAGTAGTGGTAAAAGTAGTTAAATAAAAAAAATAATTAAAGTAGAATGGGACAAAGCAAACAAACAGAGAAAAAGGATCCAAAGAAAAATTAAGAAATATACATGTAAACATAGAGATGTACAGATATCCTGTTAAAACACAAAGCTGGTGGTACAGGAGAATTGTCTGTATTCTGTCAATCATGTATTAAATAAATGCTGATTGGCCAGGCAGGAAGTATAGGTGGGACAACCAGACAGGAAGTAAAGGTGGGGCCAGAAGAACAGGAGTATTCTGGGAAGAAGGAAGCTCCCCCACACTCCTGCCCAGACCACTGAAGAAGCAGGATGGGACCTGCCCCGCTGAAAAAGGTACTGAGCCATGGGGCTAACATAGATAAGGATAATGGGTTAATATATGCTGCAAGAGCTAATAAGAAGCCTGAGCTAATGGGCCAATCAGTTTATATCTAATGTAGACTCTCTGTGTGATTTTCTTTGGGACTTGCCGGCTGTGGGAACTGGACAGGGTGGAAACCCCAACAAAGCAGGCCCTCATGTTACAGAATGGCGCCAACATGTGGATAACTGCATCCACAGAAATCCTGAACTTGGAAAGAATAGAGTAAAGCATGTTTTCTTGGTAGCAGCAATTTCTCGGGTCTGCTCTTCTTGCTAGAGGCAAGCAAACGCTCTCATCTAAGAGAGGCTTCCTGACTCAATTTAGCTGTAAAACCTTGAAGCTCTTTTAAGAGGTCCTGCCATGAACACTTAAATGGTGTTGATGAAAAGCTGACCGCATGCTTTTCAGTTTTCAGCCGTAGCAGGAAAAAAGCTTCGCTGCTTTAAAATGCCAGCATTCTGGGCCGTCCTGCCAGGGCAAACTCTGACTCTTTCAGGCATCAGTCTGACTATGGAGCATTTGAATGTGGTTTGTGAAAAGAATGATGCAACTTGCTTGCTGGCAGGGACCTTGAAATGCCATAGAATTGTGGCAATAGACATGGCTCCTGTCGGTACGTCAGCCTTGAGGCTGAAATCTCAGAAAGCTAAGAAATGGGCTGGATCCAGTCATCAAAGCCACAGCTTTAATCCTACCCATATTGCTTGGTAAATTAAAGACTTGTGTAGTCAGAAAAAGAGAGATATACAGTAAAGAGGGATTCAAAGATAAAGAAAACCTCTAAATGGTTTATAATGTGTTAAAAATATATACAGGCTAAAGGTTAAATTTCTTAAAGTAGAAAAGAAAGAAAGAGAGTAGTTGGATGTGGTGGTACACACCTTTAATCCCAACACGTGGGAGGCAGAGATAGATTGACCTCTGTGACTTCAAGGTGTGGTATCACACACCTTTAATCCCAAAGTCTGGAGGGAGAGTCAGACAGATCTCTGTGAATTCAAGATGTGGTAGCACACACCTTTAATCCCATAATTGGGGAGGCAGAGACAGGAGGATCTCTATGAGTTTAAGGATAGCCTGGTATACAGAGGGAGTTCTAAGACAAAGATACACAGAGAACCTGTCCCAAAAAGCCAAAAGTTGAAAGTAAAAATAAAAGAAATAGAGGGTAAAATAAAGCTGCATAAAGATGGAAAATAGACAGAGAATCTGGATACTGTATGTTATTAAGCTCTCTTTGAATTGTTTGAATGCTGAGGAAGGAGCAACAGTTGCTAAAAGATTTTTGCTTATAAATGCTGCTGAATTAATCCAAGATAGGTATTTTGAAAATACCTTGACTTCAAAATTGAAGTCAAAAGATATGTTACTTTGGAGAAGAGATTTTGCTTTTGTTTCCACAGGAAATGAGAGGTTGTGGATTTATTCTGAGTTAAGAAAAATCAGGTTTAGTCAAGGAAGACCACCTGAGAAATCTCCGGTAGGAACAGATGGCAGAGTTCTACCTCCAGAACAGGTTCAAGACTGCTGCCTGTGATGATCAAGACTCACAGGATACTCCAGTCAGGACTTGATCATAACTCTAAATTTTCTTTAGGTCCTCATAAGATTATCAGCGCCCCCAACCAGCTGGAAGTAGCCTGGAATACCACATTCCCCAAAAATGGACTATAGATATTTTCCTTTGTTTAAAAAAAAAAGAGGGGGAAGTGATGCAGGAGAATTGTCTGTATTCTGTCAATCATGTTTTAAATAAATGCTGATTGGCCATGCAGGAATTATAGGTGGGACAACCAGACATGAAGTAAAGGTGGGGCCAGAAGAACAGGAGTATTCTTGGAAGAAGGAAGCTCCCCCACACTCCTGCCCAGACCACTGAAGAAGCAGGATGTGACCTGCCCCACTGAAAAAGGTACTGAGCCATGTGGCTAACATAGACAAGAATAATGGATTAATATAAGCTACAAGAGCTAATAAGAAGCCTTAGATAATGGGCCAATCAGTTTATATCTAATGTAGACTCTCTGTGTGATTTTCTTTGGGACTTGCCAGCTATGGGAACTGGACAGGATGGAAACCCCAACAAAGCAGGCCCACATGTTACAAGCTGGGAGCAATAATAAATAGTTAAAGGACATGTAAGGTTAAGTAAAAATGACCTGACAAAAATCATGAGACAAAGAACCTCCAAAATGCCATTGATAAGTTTTTGTTGGCTATCTACTGCTTGATATTGTACATGTGTTTAAGAGTGTTTTACATATCTAGTGACCTTCACTGCAGAAAAATAATTTTTCAATTTGCTAGACCTCAGCCTCTGTAAGTTTGTGTGCATCGGTCCTGCTGTATTTAGACAGTTTTGGTGTTTTGGCATCCTCCATTCCCTCTTACCATCTTACTACCTCTTCTTCGAAAGGGTTCACTTAGTCCAGAAGAGAAGGATTTATTGGAGACATCTCATATAGAAGTGAATAATCCAAGGTCTCTTGCTCTATTCACATTGTTCAACTGTTGGTCTCTATATTTGCTCCTGTCTACTTACTGCAGTATTAAGCCTCTCTGGCAATGGCTGAGCAAGGCACACATCTATGAGTTCAGCAGAAGGTCAGTAGGTGTCATTTTATTGCTATGTACCTTTAACAGAAGAGTAACATTTTGTCTTCCCCTCAATTTCTATCCTATGTACTTCCAGGAGCAATATCTTAGATGGATTCCATCTCATGGAGTAGGCATTAAGCCCAAGCAGATGTTGGTTGATTGCTTCCACAAGCTTTGCATCGCTGTTCCACTTGCAAATCTGGCAGGCAGGTCATTACCATAGATCAAGAGTTTGTAGCTGTCTTGGTGTTTACTTTTCTTGAGTAATAGGAAGAGTACAATTCAGTACAAGAACACGAGTCTGTAGGGGTGAATGCTCTGGTAGGCCCCTACTTGAATTCTCCATGTTTAATGAGTTGTGCAGGTGTTATCTTCTGCAATAGGCCCTTACCATAAGTTTGTGGAGAGCAAGTCATTGTCTTGACTATGGTGATAGCTGTTTGGAGGTCCTCCATCCTCCCATCCCAGCCATACACCCTGTCTACCCATAACTACCTATTCTATTTCCTCTTTCTAGTGAAACACATCCCTCACCCCTAGTACCTCACTCTACACCTAACCTTCCCGGATATATGCATTGTAGCCTGCTTATTGAACACTTAACAGCTATCATCCTCATATAAGAGAATACACACCATTCCTGCCTTTCTGGGTCTGGGAAATTTCACTCAAGATGATTCTATCTAATTCCATCCATTTACCTGAAAATATCATAATTTCTTTTTTATAACATCTGAGTAGTATTCTGTAGTGTTAATGTTCCACATTTTCTTTATCCATTCATCCATTGCTGGACATGCAGTCATCCATTGACAAGTCTGTTTCCAATTTCTGGATATTATGAATAGAGCAGCAATGTGTAAGTTGTGCAAGTGTAACAGTATAAGGATGAAGCATTTTTGGACACATGGCTGAGAGTGGTATAGATAGATTTTGTGATAGATCATTTCCCATCTTCCTAAGGATTGCCAAACTGATTTTAGTAGTGACTGTAGAGGATTGCACTCCCACTAGGAAGGAGTGAATGCTCTTCCCCTTACCACTCATTCTCATTTATCAAAACCTATCATTTGTTTTATTGATATTGGCAATTCTGACTAGTGTGACATTAATTATCAAAGTAGTTTTCTTTTGCATTTCCTTGATAAGTAAGGATGTTGAGCATTTCTTTAAGTGCTTCTCAGACATTTGAGTTTACTCCTTTGAGCATTCTCTGTTTATATCTGTATACCATTTTAATTGGAGTATTTGTTTTCCTAATGTCTGGTTTTTAAGTTATTTGCATATTTTAGATATTACTCTTCTACCTGATGTGTAGTTTGTTAAAAAAAAAAACCTATTCTATAGTCTGTATCCATAGGTGTACAAACTTACCTCTTCATCTTCAATTTGATTTCATTGATCAGTGTGTCTGTTTTGGTGCAAATACCACACTGTTTTTATCACTATAGCTCTGTAGTACAATTTGATGTCTGTCATGGCAATACCTCTAGCAGTTATGGAATTACTCTAGAATCTTTTAGGTATCTCCATCACTTGTGTTTGTTTATTGTCATATGAAGCTGTAGGTTGCCCTTTTTAGTTCTGAGAAGAATTGTATTGGAAATTTGAATTACTATATTAATTCTACTAATCCATGAGCATTGATGGTCTCTCCATCCCTTGATATATTTGTTTTTTTTTTCTTAAATGTCATAATGTTTTTTTTCTGTATAAGTCTTCCACTTGCTTGGGTTGAGGTAACCAAAGGCTAATCTGTTTCTTGCCCATAGAGGTCATGGCTCTGAACTTTTCTTACATTTAAGTATGTTGTTTAGTTTTCGACTGGCAGTGATTTTTCTGATATAACTTCTACCAAAATACTATATTTCCTCTGCATTTGATCCTAGTGATCTTTTTGTTTATAGTTTTGGTGCTATTGTTCCTTTCTATTTCTAAGTTTTATGTACTTTTAGTCATAATTCTTTTTCTATAAATAGTTGTCACTGTGATTTCACACATGGAATTTAAAAAGCCTTTGATTTAAGTTTCATGACAGTCCTTTGCTACACCTCAAACAATTCACCAGAAGATATTTTATTATATTTGAAATCAAAATAAAGGGCTATGATTATCATAATTTTCCAGAGTTTTCTTTTTATAGCTGTGTGCTAACTGTTTAGAGTTATGCTTCTGATCCTCTCTTCTTTTTGTTAGAGTAATAATCAAGCCTAAGTTTCCTTGCATGCTATGTATGCTCTATGTAAGTTCCTGTATGTTACTTAGCTGTATTTATAGACTGTTGACCTTGATTTCACAGCATAATTTCTGACATCTATATTTCTCCATTTTTAAGTTTCAGGTTATCTTTTTACTTTCTATTTATGTGTATGCATGTGTGTACATTTTTCATAAAACATGGATATGGGGGCCAGAAGAGTATCCCAAATTCTTTAGAGCTGTGGTTATAATCATTTTGTGAAATGTTGCTTGTGAATTCTGGGAAATGACTTTATTACTTATAACTGCTTCACTTTCTCCACAACACCTCATCCCAACTCTTATTTCAAATTGAGACCTTTCTGGAATCATATCATCTCCTATAGCTAATCACCCAATACATCTAATAGCATTCACCTCATGCTTTAAAACCTCTGTTCAATGTTTTCTTGCCAAATACTACAGGCTCATTATATATTCATTATATATCTTCAAATTATCACTGGCAAATGTTTTATAAAATGTCTCTATTTTGTATCTTTTTTCAAATTCATTAAATTTAGTTATCTCATTTTCCTCCTCTTCTTTGCTATACTTCCTTTGTCTGCCACACCTAATACTTCCTCCAAAATCCATGGTTTCCTCTACTTTTCTTTGGCTATTATTGTTATTTAGATCCATGTATGTCTCTCTTAGGGTCCTCTTGGTTGCCTAGGTTCTCTGGGATTGTAAATTGTAAGCTGTTTTCTTTCTTTTTTTGCTTTATGTCTAATAGCAAATTATGAGTGAATACATGTGATATTTGTATTTCTGGATCTGGGTTACCTCACTCAATGTGATGTTTACTAGATTCATCCATTTGTCCACAAATTTCAAGATCTGTTTTTCCCTCTGTGTAGTATTCTATTGTGTAAATGTATCACATTTTCCTTATCCATTCTTCGGTTGAGGGGCATTTAGGTTGTTTCCAGGTTCTGGCTATGACAAACAATGCTGCTATGAACATAGTTGAGCACATGTCATTGTGGCACGATTGCAGCTAAAAGAATTCTTAACAAATATTAATTTCTTCATATATTCAGAATGCGAGGGGCATACTAATCCTGTTCTTTGTGGGTTTGTTGGGGCAATGGAAGTTCAACTAAGGAGACAGAGCTTTTGCTTCATAATAAGAAGTTAAAAGTTCCTGAGATTAGAGGATAAAGAATTTAAGCCTACTAAGGTCTACACTGGAAAACTTCCTTCTGCCTCTACTGGCCAAAGGATCCAATAAGGCTAAAATCAGGACTCACTGAGGTACTGAAATGCATTCCAGCAGAGGTTAAGGAAATATATTGACTGCTGAATGGTAAGGGGCAACCCACATTGTTTTATTTTTATCTTCTCAAACACTTCCTGGCTGATTTCCTTCATCCATAAAAGTGTTTTTAATACTTATTCTATTTCTGAATTTATTGAATATCTCAACAATATCCTTTTATGCTTCTTCTGATATAGACACATATCAATACTTTTTGTGTCAACAATTTCACATTTATTCTACATTATACAGTAACCTTTGTCTTACCATAGTTTAATATTGACAATATATCTCTCTTAATTGACTCTGGTTCTAAACATAACATCCCCCTTATCTATATATACAATCTATACTATTATCCTTGAACCAAATATAAACATATAAACATGGGTATGCCTATATATGTAAAAAGACGTGAATTTCTTTGCATTATGCCAATATTTGGCTTAAACTGTTTTATGCCAGAGCTATACATACAAAACACAACAGACAATAAATGTTAAATGTGTGAATGAGAGTTGAAAGGACAATGTGAGATTTTGAGTGAGATTTTAAATGGAACTTAAAGTGGAATAAATTTGGAAGATATTAGGTCAAAATGTACTTTAGAACTTCCTAGTTGTTTATATAGTTTTCCTACCAATTCCTGTAGTCAAAGTTCTCATGTCTTGTGAAGGCCTTGGCCATTTAATGGTCTCAGTGTTTTAAACTTCTTCCTTTTAATAAGTTAAGGGCGGAATGTTTGATTGCTAAGAATATTTGCTTATGTGGAGGTTGTGCTTCCGAGATAGGAAGCTCATAAAATGACATTTTTATATGTGGCAAAGGCAGATGTGCTTGTATTCTGTCTTCAGTTCCTGTAAAAAAAATCAGGCAGATTCTGCACTTATCATTATATCAATCAATTAGCAAAAACTAGCATTAAAATTAGTACATGAATCTTTCTGTCTGAAGTCTTAATCACACAAAGTATAGGAAGTGTAGGCTATCAACTCAGGACCTTCTGGGTATATGGAAATATTATATCTTCTTTTTATTCAGTACGGATAAAACACAATAAGATTCTCTTTCAAATAATACTCGTCGTTAAATTAAAAAATACTAAGTAATTTATGAAGTTTAAAATGATCAGATTAAAGAAAAACCATCACATCGAAGTCAGACAGAGGAATCAAAAGAAGGAAAAGAGCCCCAAGAAAAGGCAAAAGAATCAGAGACCCACTTGTCCATTCACTCAGGAGTCCCATAAAAAAAAACTAAACATAAAGCTATGATAATATAGACAAAGAAAATGATTCAGATCCAGGTCAGTCCTGTGCTTTCTGTTTTAGTCTCTGTGAGTTGATATAAGTTTTTCTCAGTTAATTTAGAGAGCTTTGTTCCTCTGGCATCCCCCATTCCCTCTGACTCTTACAGTCTTTCTGCCTCCACCTCTTTTTTGTGGGGTACCTCAAGGTCTGAGGGGAGAGAGAGATTTTTGCTCTCTCTTTTCTCCCTCTCTCCTTTGTTTCCCTCCCCCTCCACTCCTCTCTATCCATAATGTCTGGCTCTTTGTCTCTGTATTTCTGTATTTGTTCTCATCTGCTGCAGGAGGAAGCTTCTCTTATATTGTCAGAAGAAAGCACTGATCAATGTATATAGCAGTACATCACTAGCATTCATTGGTTATACTCTAGGTCTCTGAGCTACCTGGTCTCTGGTTCTTGGTCACCCAAAAAGTATCAGGTAATAGAGGTAATGGTTCTATCTCATGGAGTAGGCCCTAAGTCAAATAAGATATTGAATAGATATTCCATTAAGTTCTGTGCCACTATTACACTAGCATATTTTGCAGATTATATTATTATAGATTTCATTATAATATAATATAATAGATCAAATATTATAGATCAAAGGTTTTGTGGCTGTGTTGGTATATATGTTTTTCTTCTGGTTTCCTACATATTATTTATCTGTAACAAAGACACTAGAAGATGTCCTGGTGAATGGTCTGTGTAGGAACCAGCTTGAACTCTCTATGTTCAGTGAATTGTGTAGGGATTGTCTTCAGCAATGGGTCCTTGCTGTCGATATGGAGAGAGCAACCTATTATCTTGGCAGTCACCTGGGTTTTTAGGGATTTCTATGACAGCCCTGTAACCTGTCATGCTGTTGAATCTAGCCTAGTTCAGGTACTGGAAGCTTCATTTGGTGACAGGAGACAGACAGTTGGGACTAGGATCCCTCATTATTTGGAAACATTACTCTAGAATTGTAGTCACATATTTTAGGAAGTTTTTACTGCTCTATGTTTCCATACCTCAACTCAAATGTCCCTCAATTCTACCTATACCTCTCTGCAATTCCTCCCTCAACCCTACCTCCCCTCTCACTCTGTACTTGATTCTCCACTTCTGTCCTCACAACCTTGTCCCCAATTCAGCCCTAAAACATATTTTATTTATTTATTAACTTTTTAAATTGATTTTTAATGAGATTTACATTTTTCTCTGCTCCCCTCCCTGGCTCTCCCCTCTCCCTTCAACCCTTCCCCTATGGTCCCCATTTCCCAATTTACTCAGGAGATCTTGTCTTTTTCTACTTCCCATGTAGATTAGATCTATCTAAGTCTCTCTTAGTGTCCTCATTGTCATCTAAGTTCTCTTGGACTGTGATTTGTAGGCTAGTTTCCTTTGTTTTATGTTTAAAAACCATTTATGAGTGAGGACATGTGATAATTGTCTTTCTGTGTCTGGGTTACTTCACTCAAAATAATGTTTTCTAGCTCCATTCATTTTCCTGCAAAATTCAAAATGTCATTATTTTTTTCTTCTGTGTAGTACTCCATTGTGTAAATATATCACATTTTCCTTATCCATTCTTTGGTTGAGAGGCATTTAGGTTGTTTCCAGGTTCTGGCTATGACAAACAATGAACATAGTTGAGCACATGTCCTTGTTGCATGATTGAGCATCCTTTGGATATATACCCAAAAGTGGTATTGCTGGGTCTTAAGGAAGGTTGTTTCCTAATTTTCTGAGAAATCTCCACACTGACATCCAAAGTGTCTGTATCAGCTTGCATTCCCACCAGCAATGCAGAAGTGTTCCCTTTTCCTCACAACCTCTCCAGCATAAGTTGTCATCAGTGTTTTTGATCTTGGCCATTCTTACAGGTGTAAGATGGAATCTCAGAGTTGTTTTGATTTGCATTTCTCTGATGACTAAGGATGTTGAACATTTCCTTAAATGTCTTTCAGCCATTTTAGATTCCTTTGTTGAGAGTTCTCTGTTTAGGTCTGTACCCCATTTTTTATTGGACTATTTTTCTTTTGATGACCAATTTCTTGAGTTCTTTGTATATTTTGTAGATCGGACCTCTGATGTGAGGTTAGTAAAGATCATTTCCCATTCAGTAGGCTGTCGTTTTTTCTTGTTGACTGTGTCCTTTGCTTTACAGAGGCCTTTCAGTATCAAGAGGTCCCATTTATTAATTGTTTCTCTACTGAAACAATGTTTCTGTGCTGCTGGGGTTTTATTTAGGAAGTGGTCTTCTGTGCCAATGCGTTCAAGTGTACTTCCCACTTTCTTCTCTATAAGGTTCAGTGTGGCTGGCTTTATGTTGAGGTCTTTGATCCATTTGGACTTGAGTTTTGTGCATGGTGATAGATATGAGTCTATTTTCATTCTTCTACATTTTGATATTCAGTTATGCCAGCACCATTTGTTAAGTATGCTTTCTTTCTTCCATTTGATATTTTTTGCTTTTTGTCAAAAATTAGGTGTTCGAAGGAGCATGGATTGATATCCGGGTCTTCTATTAGATTCCATTGGTCCTCCTGTCCATTCTTATGCCTATACCAGGCTGTTTTCAGTACTGCAGCTCTGTAGTAGAGTCTGAAGTGATGCCTCCAGTTCTTTTATTGTACAGGATTGTTGTGGCTGTCCTGGGTCAATATGAAGTTGAGTACGTTCTAACAAGATCTACATGTCACCTCTACTTCCTTATATCTCCAGGACTGGGAATTGTAGTGTGGTTATCATTTATTTTGTGGCTAATATCTACATATAAGAAAATTCATACTACATTTAACTTTCTGGGCCTAGGTTTCCTTACTCAGAATGGATTTTTTCTTGTTTTATCCATTTGCTTACATTGTTCATGATGACATCTTTTTTTAACAGCACTGTAATACTCCATTGTGTAAATGTACCACATTTTCTTCATTGTTCTTTGTTGAGGGTCATTTAGGTTGTTTCCATTTTCTGCTTTTCTGTATTGAGAAACAGTGAACATGGTTAAGCAAATGTCTATGTGGTAGGATGAAATATTGGTTGGGTATATTCCCAAGAGAGGCCTAGCTGGATCTTGAGGTAGATCATTTCCCAATTTTCTGACAGTCATTTTGATTTCCATAGTGACTGTACCAGTTTACACTCCCACTAGAAATGGATGGGTCTTCAACTTACTACATCTCCTCACCAGCATACAAGTTGTCACTTGTATTATTGATCTTAACCATTCTGATTGGTTTAAGATGAAATGTCACTGTAGTTCTGATTCACATTTTCCTGATGGTTGAGGATGTTGAACATTTTGTTAAGTTACTCCAATTGAGAATTATCTGTTTAGACCTGTACACAATCTTTAATTGGATCATATAGAGTCTTTTTGCCATCATGTTTCTTGAATTCTTCATATATTTTGGATATTAGTCTTCTCCAACATGTGGACATGGCAAAACTACTTTCCCGTTTTATAGGCTGCCACTTAACTTTAATGGTGGTTTGTAGAGGATTTCAGTTTCATGAGGTCTCATTTATTAATTGTTGATATCTGTGCCTGTGTTTATGGTGTTCTACTCAGAAAGCCCTCTCTGTGCCAATGAGTCAACACTTTTCCCTACTTTCTGTTCTGTATATCCAATTTTATGGTTTTTTTTTTCCATTTGGAGTTGAGTTTTGTGCATGGTGATATGTATGTATCTAGTTTTTTTTTCTAAATGTGAATATTCAGTTGGAACAGATCCATTTGTTGAAGAGACTGTATTTTTAAAAATGTGTATTTCTGGTTTTCTTTTGAAGTAAAAATTAAGGTATCTAAATGTGTGATCAGTTATATGTGGGTCTTTAATTTGATTCCATTGTTAGTACCACTTGAAATTAGAAATAGTCAGACCTGCAGAAGTTCTTCTAGTGTTCAGGATTGTTTTAGATATCTTGGGCTTTTTAATTTATTTATTTGTTTATTTGTTTTCTCATATGAAGCTGAACAATGACCCTTCAAGTTCTGTGAGGAATTATGTTGTGATTTTGATGAAGATTTCATTGAATCTATAGACTGTTTTTGGTATGATGGTCTTTTTATTATGTTAATCCCACTCATCCATGAGCATGGGAGATAGATCTTTATATCTTCTGATCTCTTCTTCAATTTCTTTCTTCAAAGACTTGAAATCTTTATTATATAAGGCTTTCATTTGTTTGGTTTGAGTTGCCCTTAATATATCAGAGCTCATGTGAGGCAATTGTGAAAGGTGTTGTTTCCCTGAACTTTTCCTAAGTCTGTTTGCCATTTGTATACAAGAAGGCTACTGATCTATATTTCTATTTAATTTTGTATCCAGTTACTTTGCTGAAAGTGTTTACCAGTTCTAGGACTGCAGGACGCTCCAGTGGAACTTTTGAAGGCACTCATGTCTACTGCCACACCACCTACAATTGTTTTGTTAAATAAGCTAATTGACAAAAATGTCACAGTAAAATAAAAGAAGAAAAAATAGCAGCCATTGTGAGAGAAGATGTTCAGTTTTGGATTGGAAGTCTTAATTTTTGTTTATATTGACATGTTATTTATTTAAAACTATTTTCTTGGAAGTACAAATGTTACAAGTCAGATAAACTATACAAGATATATATATAAATTAAAAAGGTTAAGAAAATTGTGGAGGAAAACAAGGACATAGCTTAACAATTGGAAACAGTCTTGATAAACTCTTATGCTTGTGTTCCTAGTTATAATTGATGAATTATTTAAGAAGAATAAGGAGATGTGGTCATATTGGCATATGTATGTCCTTATTGGAGTAGGTATGTCTTTGAGTGTAGGACTTGAAGTTTCAAATTCTTAAGGCAGACCCCATGCCCCCCCCACTCCTGCCCCACAGATCAGGATATGAAGCTCTTCACTACTACTTTCCCCACATCATGCCTGCCTGTGTGCTGCTCTACTTCTTGCCATAATGATAAAGAATTAACACTCTGGAATTTTCAATACTTTAAATAATACTTTCTTTTAGTTAAAATAGAACAATTAAATTATAGTATCTTTTTGTAGATCTTATACACCAGGCTGGCCTTAAACTCACAGAGATCTGCCTTCCTCTGCCTCCCAAGTGCTGGGGTTAAAGGTGTGTGTCACCACTACCCAGTAAAGTGACCTATTTTGAACAGACGTTTATTGGTCAGTTTAAACTGATCTAAAATATAATTTCTTTAATATGTGCTTTATTGGTAATAATAGTTAACATTATAGCAAGTAGGAATAACTGTTGGATTTCAGTAAGTTTGCTCTCACTGTGGCAAAATTCCTAACTCTATCCACTTATAAAGAGGAAAAGTTCATTTTGACTCATCATTTTACAGTTTTAAACCATAGGCAGGTAGGTGGTGCTGGTTTTGGGCATAGGGGTAAGGACTACACCACAAGGAAAATAAAAGAAGCAAATGGCAAATGAAGAGAAAAGAATTAGCCAGAGTCTCAATTACCCTTTAAAGTCACCAATCCAGAGACCTAAACTTCTACCAGGCTCACTGCCAAAGACTTCACAATTTCCCAAATTACCATGGAGGGCAATGTTTAACACAGAGGTGTTTGAGGGACACTTAGCCAAACCATGACATTCTGTTGGAATTTTGAAAGAAAATGAGAAATATGGATAGAAAAATTAAAAATTCTCTTATGTGTTGCACAGTTAGATGTTGAATGTATACATCTGTGCACTTGCTAGACAAATTGATTAAACCACCCTATGCAAAAATGCACTCTTTCTGTAAACACTGTTTACAATAAATATTCAAGAGTAATCAATGTCTGTATAGTCCTTGAAGAAGTAAATCATTTTTCATTATTTAGTTAAACTGTGCAATTTTGCTGATGTTCATCAATTGGTTTTCACTAATCAGGACAATAAATCAAATTGGAAACTTCAATATAATTGAGAAATTTCAAAAAAACCTATAGCATGAATAAAAAACCCAGAGACAGATATTTGGGTTCAACCTTAAGATTAGAAAAGCAAAGCAGCCAGTCACTGGCTCTTACCTCTACTTCAGACTGAAAATGGACTAGATCCTGTCTCTACGAATTCTGAAGACTTCATACCCCACACTCCACATTCCTGTCTCTTCCTCCTTATATCCCCCTCTCCACCCAGTCATATCATTTCTGTCTCCACCTCCCTAGTGATGGGATTAAGGGCATGTGATCCCAAATGCTAGGATCACCTTTGTGAGGGATTTGTTTCTCTTTTAGAAAGATTCAATTTTATATAACCCTGGGTGGCCTTGAACTCACAGAGATCCTTCTGCCTCTGTTTAGTGAGTCCTGTGATTAAAGGTATATATCACCACTCTCTGACCTGTTTGAATGACTAGTATGACTGCTTTGCTTTCTGATCTTCAGGCAAGCTTTCTATATTAAACACAAATAATATACCACTATGTTTCCCTTTTTGTCTAAACTACAAAGAAAACTATAATTAATATAAGAAAAATACATATACTAAGTGCAATAACTATATACAATATAAAGGCAATAAATACATTAACAATGTCTAGTCCATTTACATTTGAAAAATTCAGAGAAAATATTCCATTTCTATCCTATCTTGGTGATTTCAAAGTCTTGTACCTTATTAATTTTTTATCATATCTTGCTTTAAAATATGAGACATTACAGATACAGCTGACTGCCTAGACAGTCACCTAAAGTTTCTCTATTACATTGGGGCATCTATGTCAGCCTATAGGTCTAGCATATCCAACAGACTTTTCTGTAGTGAGAGGCATGGGCTGCATTTATGGTGCCCGGCTAGCTTATACCCGAAATAATTGCACAGAAACTGTATTCATTTAAAACACTGCCAGGACCATTAGTTCTAACCTCTTCTTGGCTAACTCTTACATATTCGTTTAACCCATTTCTAATAATCTTTATGTCACCACGAGATCGTGGCTTACCGGAAAGATTCCTAACCAGTGCCCATCTCAGGCAGGAGAAACGTGGCGTCTGTCACACTTCCCTTCTTCCCAGCATTCTGTTTTGTCTACTCCACCCACCTAAGGGCTGCCCTATCATAAGGCCAAGGCAGTCTCTTTATTCAACCAATGAAAGCAACACACAAACAGAAGGAACTCCGACACCATTTCCCCTTTTTCTCTTTAAACAAAAAAGAAAGGCTTTCATTTTACACCACTTTTCTGTGAATCAGGATATTATAAAGGGCTGTTTCTCCTTGCCTTGACAATGTTTGGCAGTCACTTTCTACTGTGTCCTACCTGTCCAATTAGGACAGCTTACTGTCAGTAGTTGAGGCAAGGGCATTTTCTTGTCCAGTGTCTTGCTTTTGTCATAAAGAAAATAAACTCTATATGGAGTTTCTCAATGTCCATTATCTTCTCTGAAGTAGATTGGTATTACCAGGAGAAGAAATGCCTCACTGTCATAAAAATGAGCCTATGTTATTTTTTAATATTCTTTTATATTTCATTCAAAAAATTTACACTTCCTCCCCTTCTCCCAGTCCCCTCCTGCTCCCCCACTAACCCTCCTCCCTCCCCCTTCTCCCTTAAGAGGGGGCAGGGTACCCTGCCCTGTGGGAAGCCCAAGGTCCTCCCTCCTCCCTCCTGGCCTAGGAAGGTGTGCATCCATATAGACTAGATTCCCAAAAAACTAATACATGCAGAAGAGATAGGTCCCAGTGCCATTATCATTAGCTTCTCAGTCAGCCCCCATTGACACCCACACTCAGAGATTCTGGTTTGATCATATGCTCATTCAGTCCTGGTCCAGCTTGATTTGGTGAGCTCCCATTAGATCAGGAACAAGGTCTTGGTTGGTGGACCAGCCTCTCCTGGTCCTGACTTCCTTGCTCATCTTTCCCCACCTTCTGCTCTTCAACTGGACCTTGGGAGCTCAGCCCATTGCTCTGATGTGAATGTGGATCTCTGTCTCTATCTCCATCCATCGCACAAAATTTCTATGGTGATGATCAAGATATTCATCAATGTGACTATGGGACAAGGCTAGATCAGGCACCTTCTCCTCTGCTGCCCAAAGTACCTAGCTGGGGACATTCCATGGGCACCTGGGATCCCCTCTAGAGCCAAGACTCTTGCCAATCCTAAAATGACTCCCTTAATGTAGATATCTTATTTCCTTCTCCAATATCCACCCTTCCTCCATCTACACTCTCCCTTTCCCCCAAGCACTCCCCAGTCCATCCCTTCTCCCTCTCCCTCACTCTCTCCCCTTCACCTCCCCACCCCTACCTACATCCCTATCCCCATTTTCATGCCTCCACCTTTTACCCGGCGGTCTTGTTTGCTTCCAATTTACAGGAGGATCTATATATGTTTTTCTTTGGGTCCACCTTGCTATTTGGCTTCTCTAGGCTTGTGAGCTGTAAGCTTAATGTTCTTTGTTTATGGCAAGGGTCCACTAATGAGTGAGTACATACCATAATCGTCTTTTTGGGTTTGGGTTATCTCACTAAGGATAGTGTTTTCTATTTCCATCCATTTGCATGCAAATTTAAGGATGTCATTTTTTTTTACCACTGAGTAATATTCTAATGTATATATATTCCACACTTTCTTGATCCATTCTTCCATTGAGGAGCACCTAGGTTCTTTCCATGTTCTGGCTATTACAAATAATGCTGCTATGAACATAGTTGTACAAATGCTTTTGTAGTATGATTGGGCATCTCTTGGGTATATTCCCAAGAGTGGTATTGCTGGATCCTTAGGTAGGTTAATTCCCAATTTCCTGAGAAACCGCCTCACTGATTTCCAAAGTGGTTGCACAAGTTTGCATTCCCACCAGCATTGGGCGCAACAGCATCTTTAGAGAATCCTGAAAAGGAAAATTTGGATTATTTATCAAGTCCTGCAAGAGGTAGCTTTATCATTGTTTGTCAAGTCTCTGCTTAATGTTAAAGTGCAGGGCTTGTCTCTAGTCCTGGCTAGTGTAGTCTGTAAGGTTGGATCATATCAGCTAACCACCTTGAAATTGGTCTGAGCAATTGTAGTTCAAAGCTGATCTATAGGTGTTATTTTCCAGCTTAATGGTGCTATCATAGTCTTGGAGGAATCATCCTTATGGAAACTTCAAATGTCACTCTTAGCCGTGCTCATGCTTCACTGAAGAAAACTGATACAGACTCAGACAAGAAACCAGGTACAGGTATGTAGATAAAACCTTTTTTCCATAATTAGTGGCCTATGATCACAGCACTTGGAATCTTTTAGACAAATTCAATCTTGTGTAGCCCAGGGTGGCCTTGAACTCAGAGATTCATCTGCCTCTTTCTCCCGAGTCCTAAGATTAAAGGTGTGTGCCACTACTCCCTGGTCTGTAAGGATGACAAATATGGTGACTTTATTCTCTTTTCTTTAGGCAAATTTTATTTATTAAAACACAAATAATATATAACTATAAAAGGCTGTCAACAAGTTATCTTCATTTACTATACTTATTTACTATGAAATGTAAAAAATAATTTGCAACTGTGTTCATAAAAGGCTTCTTGATATAACTTTGAAAACTTCTACACATACACAAACACACACACACACACATATACAAAATAGGAACTCACAAAAACTGCCTATAAAATTCAGATTATCATAGAATTTGAACACAGTTTAAAGCATAGTAGTTGGCATTTAGGTAGTAGATTATGTTTGAGAGGTATTTTAGCTTCTTGGACTCTATTAAATTCATGGGTAAATTAAGCAGATTATATTATGTATATTTTAATTTGCATATGTGACCTGGTATGTGCATTGTGTGTATGTGTGTGTGTGTGTGCATGTGTGTGCATTTGTATCCATATGGATCTCCTGGAGTTGGGCATTCAGCTCTCTATGAGCCTCCTATTTTGGATGACGGAAACCAAACTTGTTTCTTTCTATGAGCCTAAATATTCTAAACTCCTGAGTCATTTCTTCAGACCTCACTTATAAATTTGTATCAATCTATTTTCTAATAACTAAAAAGGTTACAGCATTGCAAAAGCAGATGACAGACTGATACAACAATACCACACTTGAGGAAGAAAAATACCTGTGGCTGTACATAAGGGGTCTGAATTCTACACTATGGGAATAAACTGTTAAAATACAATACTTCCTGACTAAAGCCCCTTGAAGCAAAAGGTCTTTCATTGAGTTTTCTCAACATGGAGGGACCTAAGATAATATGTCTCTGAAAATTTACATATGTAAATCATATCTATAGTGTTTTATATAATTCAATTGAACTTATATTATTTTAAATGTAGATTTGTGGTAACTTTCTGAAACCAGATTTTATCCCCCAAAACTGTGAAAATGTACTAGAAAGAAAAATCAAATATTTTTGCTCTTTCTTGTCAGTCATTGGTGAGTTTTCAGATTTTACAGCTAGGTAAGATTGATGGTTACTTTTTCTACTCTAAAAGCCCACATAACACCTAACACAACAAAATTTACTCCTGCTGATGCAAAGGTGTAGGAATGTCATGGGAGTAATCAAGCATTTTCTGATTAAATCTAGGGCAGGATTTGGGGGATGGAATCCACACTTGGCACTGTTGTTAAAGGGACTAAGAGTTTGTGTCTTGATAGCTAGCTCATAGGCTCCAGGGGACAACACAATATTATCATTCTGCTAAATAGACATCACATGACAATAACTCTTAATGTTAGTCCCATGGATTAAAAAATAGCCCAACCACCATCAGAGAAGCTTCTCCTTGCAGTAGATAGCAATTAACAAAGATACCATCAACTAGCCATGAGGCACAGACAAATAGACTCTGGGGATAATCAGGCCATAGATAGTGTTTACCATCATGGCCCCTCCTACTTCCTAGGACTGTTCATTGAAGGGGTGTGGAAAGGCTATTAGAGTCAGAGGTAATGAAAAAGGACTTTTCTGATCACAGAAGGTCAATTGTATACCTATACTCATGAGAAATGTGACAACATATATATGGTCTTCTCATTCTCCAACCAGACAAAAAACCCAGGATAGAGAAAGAAAGTCAGGCATAAAATTCCACCATTAATTGAGGAATTATCAGTATTGAGGAGGTGAATGAGGAAGAGGAGGAGAAAGAGAAGGTGGGGTGAAGGAGGAAGAGGAGGAGAAAGATAGGCAGGAAGACAAAGGAAAGGATGGGGAGGAGGAGGAAGATGAGGAGGAAACTCATGGCTGGGTGGAAAGGAATGGAGTTTGGAGACAGTGATTATGAAAGGAGTTAGGGTACAGAGTCAATATGCTCAAAATACATTGTATAAAATTCATTAAGAATAAAATATTATTGAAATAACTTTGTTGTTCAATATATAAATTTTTATTTTTTGGTTTTGCAAGTAAATTTTAAATTGGAGAAAAACATTTAAGAATTGGATGCCAGATTGGTTTTATTCTTTCATAAATTGTTCTCTATGATTTTAAATGATTGCATGTATGGGTTGGAAAAAGACTTAAAAGTTAAATAGACCTTTGGTGTAATATATCTAACTTTCCTGTTTTATGGCTTTTGCACATAATTTAAGCTCTTTGGCCTTCAAATGTCTTATCTATATAACAAAGATAATTATTTCTATCTCATACCACTGATGTGTCTGGTTTCCTGCTTGGCACAGATGCAACATTCAAAAATTACTCACTCTTATCCCATGAATGTCATTACTTTATTCATGATAGGTTTTTTGTTAGTTGCAGAAAAGAAAACGTCAGCAATTTTTAAAGTTCAATATAAGGTTATAGTACAGTATTTAAAACTGTATTGTAATTAAAAACATCATCAATTCCATGCTCTTTTATTCTGTGTTGAGATTATTGCAATTAGTATTATATATGACTCAGAGTTCAGTTACAGAGAATAGAATTCATTTACTTTTTGTTAGCAGATGAACTTACTGGAGATCATTAAACACTTGCAAAAATTCAAGAAGAGCTGAAGAAACAGCTGTCGCTGGCCTGATATTTCAGGAACTATTACCAACATACCCTCCAGAACTGAGCTGCCAAAAATGCTGCTGTTTCATTTTTGATTGGCAAGAAAGCTATATTGAGCATTAGGAAGCTACTGACTCATATACTGACTCCTATAGTAGTCATATGCTAAAAAGATGCTTGAGATTTTCCCCTTCCCCACAAAATTTAGCTGCAAATGCAGTTTTTTCTGAAGGGCATTGTATTTGCAGTAGATTATATTCACATTCTGTGTTCAAATAAGGGAAAAGCAAATTTATAGCTATTGTGTCTTAGAAAAAAGTTAGAATTGGTACTGTGTATCCAAAATTTTGTATTTATTATATTTCAACAATTTTTCTACTTAACAAGCTATTTTGAATCTTGAAACTTTAAACAATAGTTAATAGCACTATGTTTCTTTCCAAAAATAAGAAGATCCTTTATACAAATGAGATGATACACAAGTTTTAATGACATAGTACAGACAAATAGTTTATTTCCTTTCTGGCTTAATTTAACTTTGACTGTCAATTTAGCTAAGAATGAATATTACAAAATTAATGTATCCTGTCTAAAATAGCTTAACAAAGAGAGAAAAAAATAACATAACATAAATGTAGTCAGTATAGAAAAACAGAAAATAAATATATGAATAGCTTTTCCATAGCCAAATCTGTATTTTTAGCTGAACCAGCTAAGTAAGTTTAAAACTGGTTTCTCCTACCATTATTTTTTTTACCTAATCTATTCCTAATGACTACCTGCAATTTGGGAGTATTTGCCTGTATGGATTGTTCAAAACCTTATTCTCAAAAGACCTAATGCTTAATTTGTCTCAGATACAAGTTGTTAGTTCAGTGGTATACTGGCTAATTTCACTACATGTGGTTAATATTCATCCATAGTCTTACCATGTTACAACAACCAACTGGTCTATTATGAGAAACATTCCTTTAAGATAACACAACCTAAGCTATTCTTTTCATCCCATTTATCCACCAGTATGAGAAGCCCAGATAACCAAGAAATAATCTCAAATGCAAGTAAAATGGAAACAGTATTGTGTCATCATGAGGAAACAAATAATCCAATAAAACTTTGCATTGTAGGGGCAATACAAAAATATATTGATGATTCTTCTGTGCAATGTGAGGAATACTACTCTTAGTTTAATTTGTTATTCTAGCTTCATAACCCCTAAGAAAGGCTTGCCACTTTGCATATTTGGCAAAAGCATATAGAATGTTTTGTTTCCCTAAAGATAATATATCATTCAATTTTGCATTTCTCCAACATAATTACTACTACTAAGATAAAACAAATCATTGAAAATAAATTCATGAAGAGAAAATAGTTCCTTTTTATGCAGTTATAAATATCAAAGTCCATTCTAAACGTTTAAAGGTGAGATCAAGTTGCTCCACTGGTTTTACTTGAAATAAAGGGGGCACACAAAACTAGGAGTGTACGTAAACTCACAACAGGCACATCTAAATTCAGTGTCTAAGGGAAAAAAGAGAGTAGGTTTGCATAAGTCACTTCCAGGTTATACTACATTGAATTGGGAAGTTCTTAGTAGACCCCAATTCCTAAGTGTCCTTGTACCTTTCAAAGGCAGAATTTGCTATAACAACAACAACAAACTTTTCATAAAAGTTAAGCCTCAGGGCAAGTGATTACCTGTCTAGGATGTAACACTATTTGTAATGTTCAATGTTGCTTCTTTATTGGCATTCTAAACGAGAAGAGCCAGAGAAACCTTTGAAAAAGAAAAACAACTGACATGCATTCATTCACAATCTCTTTCTTTTCAGCATGATCTCTTTTGACTATGAATCCTTTATATAAGTACTGCATTCCTAGGACAAGAGGGCAATTAATATACGTTAAGCAGTATTTTATACAGTTGGCTGAGGGCTTCACAAAGGACATTAACATTTGAATTTCTCCTTATCATGTATCCTTTGGAGAAAATGACAACCACAACTACCTCTCAAAACCATTTTGTAACTTCCATCTCTTTTATGTGTTTTCTAACTCCCTTGACTGCATATGCTTACTCATTTGTTACCATTCTTCCATCAATGTCCATCTGAACTTACACCCAGCTCTCCTATTGTAACATGCAGTAAACATACTTATTACTCAAGTTTGGTGGAGTATCATAAACCTCCTCAGTTTTTTTTAATAAGTATGTCATGACAGAGTTTATCGTTTGAACATCAACTCCTAGATTTTGTCTTTCTTCATCAACTCGACACAGACAAACTCTCTGTGAAGGGATGAGGAGGAATATCAGTTGAATAGAGGTTAGAAACTTTTACAGACTTAATTACTTTCCAATCAAAGAATTAAATATTTTAACTTATTTACAATAAAATTTTAAATTAAATGAGCCAAGAGGCATAGGAAATGATTTATTACATAAACTTCTAATTCTACAAGTTGTTTAAAATTGGCACTTTTATTTTGAAATGTTCCATTTTGCATTGATTTTTAGAATTCTTTGCAAACATTTAGTTCAAAATTTTTGGGCATAATTTATGCCATTTTTGAAATTTAAAGAGAAAAGAATATGAGTACAACATGAAAAGAAGAGTAAACAGGAGGCAGTATGTTGTTTTTAATCCTTAGTAATTATATAATCAATATTTGATCATAAATCTGAAAAATCGAGGATGCAGAGTACATAAAATTAACCAGAGTTGAGGTCAGGAAAGATAGTTCTCCCATATCTTTAAATATTGTTTAAATTCATCCAAATATCAAGTTGTGAGTGGTTAATGGATGCATCACTTCCAGGACAGAGTATATATGTACATAAAATCAGCCAGTATTTTTATTACTCACTCTGGGCAATGTCTAGGGAATAATTACTCTTAACATAGGAGATGTGAAAAAACATCAAAGCCCTATATTCTTAGCAATAACTCCAGAATCACTAAGTGGTATATGTAGTGTACTCAGCTAGAGTCTGAATACCATGTAAGTTATGGGGCATTAATATATCCTCTGTATAGTTCCGATATCTGAACTTCTAAAATCCATGTTACTTCTTCAGTGACATGGGTAGTAAGAAAGTTTCTCTTGTAATATTTGCTTGAGTTCTGATGCAAAAACTTCTATCTACGTCACTTAGAGTATGTTGAGGTGACTGTAGCTGCTACATAGAATTATTACTCAAGGGACCAAGCACATAAGGACGGAATATTTTTCCTACTATTCAGACTTTATATATAGGAAACAATATACCAGATAGCAAACATTTGATTCAACATTTCCATGTAATAGAATCTCCATGAAATGCTTAACCAACAATATAATGTATAGAAAAATTTAGGGTTCCTGAATACATATACATAACAAACTAGAGATGAACAAAACTCTTTAGTATTTTCTGTGTGATATTTTGTTTGTGTTCTGACAAATAAAACTTGCTTGGAGTCAGAGGGCAGAGCTAACTGCTAGTTAACCATAGAGTTCTGAAGGTCTGTACAGAGAGGAGACCAAAGTAGTTAGGCAGGACAGAGACAGAATCTTGGCCCTTTTGGACTGAGAAACTGAAGAGGTAGGAAGTAACTGGTGGCTGCTCCTCTGCTTCTTTGATATTGATTTTGATTGATAAGTTTAATTAGATTTATACATCACCTGGAACCCCACATTGGACAACATATGCAAATGTATATATCCTGTCCCTATTGCCTGGTTCCAAATGAACACTCAGAGTCTGAATATGAATTACAAATGCTTGGCTGATAGCTCAGGCTCATTACTAACTAGCTCTTATATTTTAAGTTAGCCCATATTCTTTATTTACCTTTTGCCATATGGCAGTACCTTTATTATTATCATGTCACATTAATTTCCTGCTTCTGCATCTGGCTGGTGACTCATCATCTTTAGTTTGGTTACCCCACCTAAACTTCCTGCCTGGCTACTGGCCAATCAGCATTCTATTAAGCCAATTTAAATGATAAATCTTTATAGCGTACAAGAGGATTATTCCACAGCAATAGTTCAGGAAATAATGGTAAGTATAAGGAAAGGTTACCCTGGATTCTGTGACATATCCTAACAAATAATAAAATTCCAGTAAAAGCATGGGGATGTCCGGCTCTAGAAATACACAGAGGCATAGTGCTCCTAAAGCCTATGACTTATGGATGACATCTGAGTGTGGTCCACCTTGTCCACAGTGTGTTGGCCCTTTACCAACTAGGGTCTGCATAACTCCATATAGTTATAGTTAAAACTCTATTACAAGATACAAGTTGGCATACTTATCATGGGTGAAATGTTCATGTTGGAAAATCCACCATGCATTTAGTATAAGAAATGTTGGATACAGAAAGAATAAATTTTTTCTGTATGATTTAGATTCCAAATTCACTGGATCAAAGATCAGTATCTAAAGGGGGAAGGCTGCCTCAGAAATGTTAAAGGTAAGAAATGCTTTGTTGAAAAACCATATAGATAAAGAAGGAAGAAAATAAATGTGACAATAAATAAAATATAAACTTGGTGTCTTAAGTATGTAGTGATGTTTTGGTTAGGTCAAAATGCTGAGGGCTCACCAGATAGCTAAATGAGTAACTCTACTACCTATGCTTCTTGCTGTTCAGTAGGATCATATACTTGCTTCTTAAAAATGAGCTGTAAGCAGAGGTAATGCATACAAAGTCTAATACAAAGAAGCTCAGGAATATTTACATCTTTGGATCTTTCTTCCTTCACCTTGATGGCAATGGAAGTCTAGACCTGATAAAAATGGGACAGCTAAACTACTTGGATGGTGACGGAGCAACCAAATGCTATTTAGTACTCATCATTCATTGAGCTAAGCAAGAAAAGACACGTCTCCTGTGTGAATTTCTTTGTGACTGTTGGAAAGTTTTAATACCAACCAGTGAGTTTGATTTGACTAAAAACAAAATTGATTGGAAGAATAGAGTTTAGAGAAGAAAATGTTAAAATTTATATAATTTTATATACTTACTACCTGTATTGCTTTGTAGACTTAACGTTTAAGGAAGAGTTTTATTTACCAGTTTTAATACACAAGGAAACTGAGATGCTAGGAAATTAGATAATTAAATTTCATATAACATTGAGCCTTGAGCTTGATATTTTTGGCATCATTTTATTTATATTCAATTTAAAACGAGATTACCCAATATGTGGCTGATGAGAGGGTGCGTACCACTGTACATGATAACAAGAGTTTGGTTTGTGGGACCCACACTGTGGACAGAGAGAAGTGACACCTGCAATTTTATTTAGACAGCTCCATGTACACTTTTACATATACATGTAAAGAGTCACAAACATGCATGCACACACACATAAAACTGTAGTGGGAAGTTTCTGTCCTGCCTAGTCTCACAGCCATTCAGTCCCAAAGAAACACAATGGGGCTTGTATTAAATATAAACTTTTCAGTCTATTAGCTCAGGCTTATTATTAACTAGTTTTTACAACTTAAATTAACCCATAATTCTGATCTATGTTTAGACATGTGGCTTGGTAACATCTCACTGCAACATTCTCATCTTGCTTTTTCTGTGTCTGACTGGGGACTGCAAATCTCTCTTCTTTTTCACAGAATCCTCCTCATTTAGTTGCCCTGCCTGTACTTCCTGCCTGGCTACTGGCCAATCAGTGTTGTATTAAACCAATACAAGTGACAATTTTTTACAGTATCAAAATGGGAGTTTAAAAAAAAAAGAAAGAAAAGAAAAAATTTTTTTACAGTATTCAAAAGCATTATCCTACAGTACACACATACACACACACACACACACACACACACAC
Organism: Ondatra zibethicus; assembly: GCA_004026605.1. Taxonomy (NCBI): domain Eukaryota; kingdom Metazoa; phylum Chordata; class Mammalia; order Rodentia; family Cricetidae; genus Ondatra; species Ondatra zibethicus. The sequence goes on from PVIU01017669.1 coordinate 35,655, forward strand.
ATACAATAGGTAATGCAAAGTTCTTGTAATAATAATATTCACTATTCACATAAACATCCATTCATCATCCCACAAGTTTTTGATTCTATGGCATTCATACCTGAATCTAAATATCAAGATTAATGAATCTGGAAAAACATTAATGAAAACGAAAGTTACTACCTTCTCATGCTTCTTCTGGAAAATACTAATATGTAGATGAGGATGAAAAGAAGGACTTAAAAAAGATGTAGAGAAAAATCTACGGGACAGCAGGGGAGCTAAGGAGATCATTGGATTTGTATCTCCCCTTTCACCTATAAGCATTAAAATATAAAGTTTTTGTTTTTTGCATATTCTTTTATTTCTTTTCCATTCAAAAATAATTTTACATTTCCTCCCTTTCTCCCAGTCCCCTCCCACTCCCCTCACTCCTCCTCCCTCCCCCTGCTTCCTTAAAAGAGGGCATAGTGCCCTGCCCTGTGGGAAGTCCAAGGCCCTCCCCTGTCCATCCCAGCCTAGGAAGGTGTGCATCCAAAAAAAAAAGAAAGAGAAAATGGTGACAGAACTATGTCTTAGTCCAATGACTAAAAACAGAAAACATAGTAGTTTGTATAGAACTAGTTATATTTGACACTAGAGTTCTTACTATGTGTATAAAAGAGAGGGAGATAATTAAATAAGGCAATGAGTGCTAGTTGGTACAGAATCTCAACATCTACTTCTTCTATAAACCTCAGCTATTTAATTGCAAGTTATCATTGAACTTTAGCTCTTATCCCTCCCTGATATCTTGACTTGTTCCAGCTTAGTCATTATGGATCACAGTCAGCTCACTTCTAGTTACAAAATCATGCACTATGTATGTGAATAAGTAAATAAATTCAAGTTAGATTCTGTTGTTAGAAAAAAATATAAAGTTTTTAACACATGGTTATTTCTTTAGCCCCCAGAATCAAGATTGTTTTACAAATTCACTAAATTTGAATCTTTTTGTGCTACTGAATGCACATTTAGTAAGCTCAATCTGGTCTACTGTATCAAAATACCTATGCAAAAGCATTCTATTGTTTCACAGGCATTGCTAATGAAATTCATCCACATTTAATTTTCGAGTTTTTTCTATTTGTTCCTTCTTCAATACACTCAGATTCATTACACACTACCCAACATTGTTTCTTACAACGAAAATGGAGTATCATGTTTTTATTCTCTGACTTGTTACATTCTTATTTTATCTATGAAAAGTAACCCAGACTCATTTTTCAGATGTGTTTCCCACTTCTACCACTTCACCATTCTCCAGTTCTAACCACCTGCTCAAGCCATCATCATATAGAAAAAACACATAGAAAAAACTCATTTCCAAAGTGAACTCATGTTTTTTCCTTTTGTTCTTAGCAATATATTCAACACAGAGTGGCAATGTAACATGCTACATGCACAGAGGACATAGAAATTCCTTTTTCAGAAACTATCCCTAAATTTCTTTTACTTACGGAATGGAAGTAAAAATCTACTCAGTTTGGTAAACAGTATGCCATTATATCTGATTCATGTTTACCACTCTAATTTTATTCCTTATAATTTCCCCTAAACCAACTTTTGAGAAAAAATAGGTATTTCAATATCTAATTTGCTCTGCCCTATCAGGCCTAAAGCATTTTCTTTACTTATTAACAAATGAACGCAACACATAAACAGAAGACCCTACTACACCATGAAATAATATTAATACTTAAAGACACAATTTGATAATATGGAAAATCATGAAAATATAACTATGGTAAAGACAGTAACTCTATCCATCCATTACAATCAGAAATTTATCCTATGCTTCTTAATAAAATGTTCTGAACTCTCACTGCTTCTTCTATCTTCAAACAATGTTTTGCCCCCACTTTGTTATTTCAGTATAGACTGATTCTAATTTTCTAGGCACTTGAATAAATGGAGTATAGAGTATTTTAACCTACTTTTGTACTTGGCTTCAAGTTTCATTTGTGTTTTTACATATATTCAGAGCCCATTTATTTCATTCATTCCTTCACATTATATATAGTGTAGATATGTATATTAAATGATGTTCATCAATCCATCTTTTGATAAACATGAATTTTATTCAAATATTTGCTATTAGAAAAGAAAATGTCATTTTATAGATGCATGCTTTAAGTTTTATTGGCTAAATATGTAAGACTAGAAGGGCAATATCATGTAAGGTATATTTAATTTTTAAAGAAAGTGACCAATCTTTCTCTTAAATATTTCATAAATTTCACATCCCTAGTAGCAGGACAGAAGAATTTTAATTTCTTCATATTCTGCTTTTTGTTTCTTCTTTGACTTGTAGGTTTTAACAAGCATGTTACTTAGTTTCCTACAAATACTAGGCATACTAAGGATTAGAATAATGTGGCAGCTGAGTACGATCCTCCAATGAGCTCTTCTCACAGATGACATTAGTATTATCACCATTTAAACAAGTAACCACCTTCCCAAGAGCTAAGAAACCATCCTGCCTGGGAACAGAGACTTGAGAACAGCTCTAGAATGAGAGACAGAAACAGATCTCTACTGTATCTGACCACTGACCCAGCTATCATTGTCCATGAATGTGATAATGGACTTGAACAATGAGTCCTCTTCAGCCATCATCAGTCCAGAATAGCATAATCATTGATCATTACACAGAGGTACAATGACCTTAATTGAATGTGGACTTAGAATAATATACAATTTGGATCTAATAACAATCACTGGTTTTACATTGAACCCTGATGTTGTTCCATCCACAGGGACTCTGTGTAAAGCCAGGCAGAATCTTATAGTGTATGACTACTTACACACTTGCATGGTAAGTGTTAATGAAGCATGTTGATTTATTTCTGAGGCAGGTTGTTTTATCCTAGTCTCAGATGGAAGGTTTTGGAACAAACTGTACATTTTTGATACAAGCATATTAGCATATTTCTTTCAGATTAACAAACAGAAACATATAAGGGCCAAACCAAAGACAACTACATTCATACAATCACAATAGGAATATATCAGCTGACTATGGCAAGCCACTTGCTTTTAAAAGAGGGGAAATAGTTATATGATGGGATTAAAACAGTCAGTCTTCATAAAATGTCCACATTAGGAAAGCTGTAATAAATGTCTGACTCTGTAAAGGCAATATGACATTAAATTCCAGAAGTATCAGTAGATGTGGAAAAATCATTGTCTTATATACCACTCAAATAAAGGATCCATAAGTAATCACTATAGGAAAACTGTCATATGGAGAAAAAAAGTTTTGAAAAAATTAAAGTAAAAGAAATAAAGAGAAAGAAAAAAAGCTTAGAGAAAATTTGGATAATGTTAGAGGATAATATTACCTGGAATATGTTGTAAGGAGGCTGCTTATTCATTTTCCAGCTGCCCAGACTCCTGAAATAATCACACAGAAACTATATTAATTAAATCACTGTGTGACCCATTAGCTCTAGCTTATTATTAGCTAACTCTTACATATTAATTTAACCCATCTCCATTAATCTGTGCATTACCACAAGGTCGTGGCCTACCAGCAAAGTTTCAGCATGTGTGTCTCTGGCGGCAGCTCCATGGCTTCTCTCTGACTATGTCTTCTTTCTCCCAGCATTCAGTTTAGTTTTACCCACCTAGCTCTATTCTTTTGCCCTATCACAGGTCAGGACAGTTTCTTAACTAACCAGTAGTATTCACAGCACACAAAGGGGAATCCCACATCACCTCCCCTTTTCTGTTTAAATAAAAAGGAAGGTTTTAACTTTAACATAGTAAAAATACATATAACAAAACAGGTATCAAGCAAGAATTATAGTTACAATAGTTATATCTACGTTATCTTTTATCATAACTAAGGAAAACTATAATTATAACTATTCTTCAACTCCATCAAAGACTCCGGAAGGATATAATGTTACCTAAGTAAATAGGAAGTACATTGTAAGCAACTTCCCAAACTTTAGAATTGACAGAGACATCTTGCTGCCTGGACAGCCACCCAAAGCTCTTCTGTAATGTTGTAGGCACCCATCTTCAGCCTGCTGGCTGATAGTATCTTGCAGACTTCACCAGGAAACAGGAAATTTCAAAGACAGTTCCACCTATATTGGCAGTTTGTCAGTCATTTTCTTCCATCTCCTGCAAAATGGCTGGCAGACTCTTTCAGGAATCAGGAACCCTGAAGGATTGTCTCAACTCAAGGCAAGTTTAGCATCATTTCTTTCCAGGTCCTGCATATCCAGTTCATCAAGTGGTCCAAGAATGAGCAATTTCTTGTCCAAATGGCTAGCAAACTCCATGAGGAGACTCTTGGATGCCCATTTTACTATTGAAATAATTGGTACTTTCAGGAGAAGATATGTCTCATTGACATGAAAAGTCTTAAGTTCTTAAACATTTTAAATGCCATGTTCTATAGTCTTTGAAATGTTTGAATAATGCCTTTCTATCCAAAATATATCTCTGTACATCTAGAAACTCTATCTAACATGACTACAAGCTTGACTATTATAGATGATTATCCATTAACCTATATTTCTTAAATGAGCTGCACAAATACATTACTTTAATCAAGAAAAAAAATACATATACACAGTATAACAAAATTGACCTTAAATTTTTATCAATAAACCAAGAACCATACCAATGCAAATATCTACAGCATATCCCCTTTAAATATAAAGAAACATTTATAAACAATATTTGGGAATATAGATCTAGTTGTCTCCAAACTGCTTCCTGCTGTTTTTGGGTGAAGTATTTTTTTGAGGGGTGTTCAAGGTGACCTTTAAGGGCGTCTTGATCCATTAAACAACATTAGTCTGGAGTTAATCCATAGATTCTCATCTTCTGTGGAAACAAATGCAGAACCTCTTTTCCAAAAAACCACATCCTTAGACCCATATTTTGAATTTAAGATATCTTTAAAATACATATGTTGGCTTATCTTAGCAATTCCCAGAATAAAATGTCTTTCTGCAGTCAAAAAATTCAAAGAAAACACAATAGTGTACATAAATCCAGAGTCTCTCTGTGTATTCTATCTTTATGTGGCTTATTTTTTTACACCGTTTAATCAATGACTCTCTGTACTCTGTCTCTTTTAAGACTTTACCATTCTTATTTAAACTATTTACTTCTTTCTATAACTGTCTGTGTTCTTTTTTTCTCTCTCCCCAAGCCTACATACATTTATCCAACCTTCTTCATTTGAAATAGAATGGTCTCCATGATAGTTCATAAAGGATTACAAAATTAGTTTTAACATTTTTTTTTCTAAATTGAAACAATGTCAACTATTTTTCTTTTCTAATTACAGTGGAAATATTAGAAATCATGGTCACCCCGAGCAATGGATTGAGCTCCCAAGGTCCAGTCGAAGAGCAGAAGAATCTTCATCCAACGAGGGATGGAGATAGAGACAGAGACCCACGTTGGAAAACTGGACTGAGCTCCCAAGGCCCAGTTGAAGAGCAGAAGGAGGGAGAAGATGAACACAGAAGTCAGAACCGCAAGGGATTCGTCCACCCATTGAGATGGTGTGCCTGATCTAGTGGGAGCTCACCAAGGCCAGCTGGACTGGGACTGAACGAGCATGTGATCGAA